>JABBWA010000233.1:0-74156 GCA_016628065.1 Suillus lakei | reverse complement strand
AATAAAGCCATACCTGCTGGAGTTTGCAGCCTTGAAGTACGCATTTGACCAATTCAGCACGACCATCTGGGGTTTCCCCATCGAGATCGAAACAGATTGTATCGCGTTACGCGATACACTGTTAAGCGACAAGACCTCAGTTATACACACTAGGTGGAGAGATGGTATCATAGCGTACCAAATCACAGACATTCGACATCGTCCGGGTACGAGCAACACGGCAGCAGATGCACTTAGTCGACGGTCATCTGGATATCCAAGAGTCAATGGAGACGGGAGCGCGTGGTCAGTGAGCGAAGACTGGGAGGCAACACACGGCTTGGTGAATGATTTATTCGTAGTCCAAACAACTAACTCTACCTCTGAAACAGTGACGACGGAATTGCGTAATCGCTTCAAAAGAGCCCTTATTCCTTGAAGTGATCGAAGCCCTAACTAACCTCCAGAACGACAAGCCAGAACGAGAACGTAGACGAGCGCAACATCGAGCGCTCGGTTACATGATCGAAGAAGGTCGACTATGGCGAATCGCCGATGGCAAACCACACACGTGCGAGCACGAGTAGAATGCGTGACGCAGAAAGAAGCTATAGAGTTAGCAAGGGATATTCACGCTAATAACGGTCATTGGGGAAGAGATCTCACGAAGTTGCAACTTATGGACCGAATCGAGCCCTCGTTTGGATCATCGATTATCACAGCATTGCTTGAATGTCCACAGTGTAAAAACTTCGGCTCGTCACAATTGCACGCACTGATGTATCCGATCACAAGACGCCATCCATTCGAGCTACTAGTAGCCAACTACCTATCATTACCCAAAGCTAAGGGTGGATACCACAACACCTTCTCATCCTCGACACACTACTCCCAATACGTTTGGGGTTTCAAGCTGAAAGTCCACGGAACCGCAAAGACCACACTAGCTGGATTAGACGCAGTTGTACACACGTTCCGAGCGCCGGAAACGTTCATGACAGATGGTGGTTCGCACTTCGATAACGGGACATTCGGGCGTGGTGCATAGCGCATAGCGCAAAACACCACTCGTGCAGCATACTCCCCGTGGATCAATGGGCTAGTGGAGAATGCCAATGGCAAGTTGTTGGGACGATTGAAGCGTGAGAGGACGAGTATGAGGGTACAAGAGCAAAGACCTTACCAGGACATGGCCAGATCATTTCGACACCACAATCCGTCAATTGAACGAACGACTCATTCCAGCGTTCAAATTCTCGCCGAAAGAGTTGCTCCTAGGGTTAGTAGTCAATACTAATCATACTATCGTCGAAGAAGCAAGCACGGCACCAAGCACATCGGACGTTAGCATTCACATGGCCTACGTAGACCAACCGAACAGATGGTGCAGATCACGCAGCAGCACACACAATCAGGAGGAAGAACAAGTTCGATAGGAAGGTTTTGCAATCACATGCGGGGGAAGTCGTATTTGAAACGGGCAACTAGTTCAGGTTACGCGAATGCCATGGACATGACGATGTCAACGCGAGGAAACTAGTACCCAGATGGTCAGCACCCAGGCGAGTCGTTTCTCGAATCAGCAACTCGTATACTCTCACCTCGTTGGAAGGGTTTCCACTCAATGGACTATTCCTGCAAGGCGCCTTCGTCGTTTCATCCCACGTAACGGTACCCGCGTTAGCCACGCTCCAAGCTGCCATACACGACGGAGACCAAGGCGAGGAAACTGAGACAAACGAGACGTGGACAGCTATTCAAGAAGAACTAGAAGACTCATAGATTCAGAGATGAAGAGAATGCAAACGAAGACAAGTAGACTCAAGATGCGCCCCCGGAGGGACGCTTTCTGGAGAAGGGGCAAATGGAGCGGGGAGCTCCGTCCAGAGTTTAGGAGCATGAGGCAAGGCGCAGTGCAAGGATTAGAGACAGTAGAAGGTGCCAGGGGTTTCGGGGTTTCTGGGGTCTCAGGACACACGCATACATCACATGTACATGAACACAAGCATCATCCTTCCAACCGTCACTCGAGAGAGCCAGGCTGGCGGGTCCAACGATGGGACCTGCAGGAAGGTAAGGAGATTGAGGAGGCTCGGGAGGTGTGCGAGTATCATGTACAAGCAATGGGGGTATCAAAGGATGGTCGATGGGTTGTGACTGCTGGTGGTGGGGAGTTCAAAGTATGTGAGGTTGAGACGGGGATCGTGAGAACAATTCATCATGAAGCCCATTTCATTTCGGTCAACTGCATCGATATCTCCCCGGACAGCACGCTGCTGGTGAGTGGGTCATGGGATGGGGCAGCACGGATATGGAGCTTGGAAACAGGCAAACTTGTGGCTGGTCCATTCGACTTGAAAGCCGGTGGTGATTATGTTGGCGCATTTGTGCTTGGATTATCGGAAAACTCGAAGAAGCTGGCGGTGATGTTACGTTGGGGGCAGTGCCTTCAGGTGTGGGACATCCAGACACAAAAATTGGAGGTCACCAGAGGAAAATATGGTGGTAATCTGGCAGCACCTCGTTCGCCGGTCTTCTGGACAACAAAAGACAAATCCATCGTAACCGCATTCCGCTTCACGCCGGATGACTGGCAGCTCACGAGTATCTATGAATTTGACGCCTCGACGCTCAAGACTGTCGGAGCTCCCTTCGAAGGGCACACCGATGGCATCTGTGGTCTAGCACTCTCATCTGACTGTGTTCTTCTCGCCAGCGCTTCCTTCGACCACACCATCAATCTCTGGGCCTTTGAGTCCGCCAGCTCCTCGCCTCATTCGACGCCCAAGCTTCCAAGTCCCTTATCCTCTCACCCGACTCACGCCAACTGGCTTACACGGCCTTCGATGACACCAAGATCTACATATGCAACATTCCATCTAACATCCTTGCTAGCATCGGCCTTGCAGAAGAACCGCAGCCTAGTGTATGTGTTACCCGCATAGATTCATCATTTATGTGCTAACATCTCTTACAGACCAGTAAATCTGAACGTTTACCTCCTCGCTGGTCTACTCAACGTATGTGATCATGCTCTCTCATCCATCTGCGCCGTACCATTCTTTATTACAGTCCGATGCAACACGTCGTAACGTGCGCCATATACCAGTGATATTGCCTGTCATATCTCCCGTCACTCGCCCGTCAAGACCTCTGCCTACAAGGGACCCCCCATGCTTTCTTTCACTTTCTACGCAAACACCTTCCCTCCCGTACGGACGCAGTCCGCCCTGATGAGCCTCGTAATCTCCTAGACGTAGGTTTCTTTTACCTGTTTGCTTCGCAGTTGACTTGACGGTTCCCTTGCAGTTCCCTGCTACATCGCCCCTACCTGGTCCACACACTAGTATAACACCCAACAAGAACGTGAGTGGGGGCTGTCATAATCACTTATTTGACTTACATTTTCCTAGTCTCGACCCACACAAGCAACACCCGCCATCCAATCCTCTGCTATTAATGCTTCTACAATATTTAAATCCCGCCTACACCAACTATCAACCTGGTCGCCCATGCAGACAGACCATGCATCGCCAACTATCGTCGACGTTCCTCTAGCGCAGGGTAAACAGGTATGCGTGCCTTTTTTTCTCACTGTACAGTTTTTATCCATCCATTTACAGCGGCACGCCGCAGCTGGTGCTCCCGGCGACGACGACGAATGGATTCGTGATGAAGAATATGTTTCCCCTCCTCCTTCCCCCAATCCCGGCTCACGACAGCCAACCACATCAAAGGTGGTCAACGCCGGAGAGCGTGGAAGCGGCCGGTTTTGTTTCTGCTTGTAGACTGATTTTGACCGTGTATGATATAAGCTCCAGCCGCACTTTTCATGCCACCCCAAGAGCGCACTTCCACTTACGTTACTTCAGCCTGACATCCCATACCGTACTGTATCAAAGCGTCCTGGGCATCGTGTGAGAGCGCTTTCACGACAATTGTTTATCTCTGACGATTTCGTGCCACTTAATCAGTATCGAATCCAGAGTTTGAACTGCATCCCAAGTCGGAACCAGCTTTAGGTGGAAGATACATATAACAGGCTGGTGTCAGGTATGCCAATGTCGAAGCTGAGCGCTGATGCGGCTGTTGAGTGACAAATGACTCGTACAGAATTTGTACGCAGACTCCTTGCTCTCCGTATTGCTCAAACATAGTCTCCCGTAGGCAGACCAAATAGATTGACACAACATATGTAATTATGAGGTACGAAGTCTCTGACCTATACCTGAGGCCTGAATGTTTTCGAGCTTGAAATGCCACGCCAAGACCCGGAAATTCCGGCTCTGCCAGTGGCTGTGTGATTGTGGTCTCAGTAACATGGTTCTCTCTCGTCTATGACAGCTTTCCATAAATTCCCTCAGTCCTGCTTCAGTCCTTCATCCGCTCTTTCTTCCCCTCTCTTACCTTCACAGCTTTTGTCCTGATGAGTCATGTCGTGTTTTGATCAAGAGAAGGATGCGTACGGTCTTTTGAGCGTCGTGAATTGGAGATATGGCCTGGCAATGTTAATGAGGGCTTCATGCTGACGGATTGTATCGCAGTTAATGTGAGCCCATATAAGTGAGGTATCTGACCTTGAGTGCATCATGAAGTGCGTTGTCCTGGCAGTTGAGTTTTCGCGACATAACAAATGAGTGGTTGGCTTAGGAGGTGCAGATGTCATCAATGCCAATCTCTTGGGTTAGTAGTAGCACTCCAACGGTGGGTAAGTACTGGAGTCCCTATTGCGTGTTGTCGTGTTCATAGCAAGGACCTGCACGAAGGATGCTCGAGTTGCGTCATAAGATTCGAGGGTTAAAAACATACCTTACAATTATAGACTTTGTCCTTAACATCAACAATAATTGATGAGTAATATAAAGGAAGACGAAAAACTAAAGGCGAATTCACCTTGTTTGTTCCCTCCTCCTTTGATGCATGCTCCTGGTGTGGGGTGTCCTTGTGCAAGATGAGATGATGCAGGGAAGGAAACTTACCTTTGACAGCTGCAGCGTTGAGTGCATGTTTGGCATTATTGTATTTACGGCATGTAGGCGCATTGCTTTGATAGCTTAGGGTTACAACACTACACACCGTACATCACGGAGCGCTCAACGTTGAACGTTGAACGTTCAAACGTTTAATATTCAATATTCAATCACGGCCCCTAGGTGTTTAACCGTTACCCACGGAGGGCTGCGCGACAAAAGACCTCATGGTACTAGGCGTTCCCTGCCATGATGATCCGTCTTATACACATTTGGTCTATCTGGTTGTTCGCTCCCGTCGTTACAGAAATAACCATTCTCACTGATACAACGGCACTCGACTCGCTATTTTTCCCTTCATAAATCCAACCTTTTGGCTTGCTCGACCGTGATGCGTCTTCTCGCCGTATTTGCGGCTCTTCTCGCAGTGGTCGCCGCAAGCGCTCGTAGGATGTCCAAGCACGAGATCAGCGAACGCCAGCTCGAGGCAGCAAAGCGTTGGCAGACTAGCCGCCCTCAGAATGTAAAGCGCAGTGGTGTTCAGAATATCACATTTACGAACCCAAAGGCCTCAGGTAAATGAAGTGCTACAAGTAACTATCTGTTACCTCTGATCCATGTTTGTCCAGAATTTTACGTCGATGGCAGATCCCTTCCTCTTGTTGACTTCGACGTTGGTCCTAGCTGGGCAGGTCTTCTACCCATCAGCAACAGTCCTAACGAGACGCGTAAGGTGTGTGCATGAGTGGTCTATGCATGTCCTTGGTTGACATCAAGGACGTCAGCTCTTTTTCTGGTTTTTCCCTCCTGGCCCCGAAGGCAGTCTTGATGATTTGATTTTTTGGTGCGTTATCAGAAGCGGTGTGATCTTCGCGCTGCTGACCCGACATGTTCTACATGAAGGACGAACGGTGGCCCTGGCTGCTCCTCCCTCGAAGGTTTTCTGCAAGAGAATGGAGTAAGCATCTTTCGTTTAATGGCATGACTCATTTGACTGAGAAATTTGAAGCCTCTCAGTTGGTCCTGGGGTCAAGCCAAACCAACGGTGAATCAACAGAGCTGGACCAACCTCTCCTCCGTCCTTTGGGTGGAGCAACCTGTTGGCACGGGATTTTCTCAAGGCATTCCAAACGTACAGAATGAGGATGATGTCGCCGCTCAACTTGTCGGCTTCATGCAGCAGTTCCTTGAGGTCTTTTCGGAACTCAAGGGCAAAAAGCTGTATCTAACGGGTGAAAGTGTAAGTTTCTCTCTCAGAGAGTCTGGTAAAACATCGTGTTAATTGTATTCAGTACGCTGGAATATACGTGCCTTGTGAGTCAGAAGTCATTTTCTTGGAACGTAACTCACAGACCAATGAAGACATTGCGAACTATGTCCACGAGAACCCCACTCTATTAGACCTCTCGTTACAAGGGATATGGATTAATGATCGTAAGTAATGTTTTGACTTTCTTCGTCTTTTCTCAAGGGCTTATACATGGAAATCAGCTTTGCTCTCGTGGTGGGTGGTGCAACAGCAGATCCCCGCCGTAGACTTCGTGAACAAATACACTGGTCTCTTCTCTTTCAAGTCTGTTCATTTCACACCCAGTTTGCAGGTTACTCACCAGGAGGATCCAGTCAGACGTTCATGAACTATCTCGAGAAGAAGGCCGCGAAGTGCAATTACACTGGCTACATGGATAAGTATGTGACATACCCTCCAACAGGCCTTCTTCCCCTGCCAGGAGACTCTGTCGACGCTGCCAATAGTTGCGATGTGTGGGATGACATCTTCAATAGTGCACTGATCATCAACCCCGCCTTCAATGTGTATCGCATCTGGGACACTGTGAGTCGAAGAGGACTTTGTTGAGTACTATATTGACTTCTTCTCCATGCAAGTATCCGATTCTATGGGATGTCCTAGGTTTTTTGTAGGCCATTCTGTTATTGACTCAACACAGCTCAGCTGACGCAGATCCAGAGGTCCATTCCCACAGTCTCCGGTCTACTTTAACCGAACGGATGTAAAGGAAGCCATCCACGCGCCCGTGGACACCGACTGGATCGATTGTACCAATATCAATGTCTTCCCGAACGGAGACAGCAGCTTGCCCCCTGCCTTCACTGTGTTACCGAATGTTATCGAGAAGAACCAGCGGACCGTCATCGTGCACGGTCTGGCGGACTTCATTCTCATTGCTGAAGGGTATGGCTTTCTTTGCGAACCTTCCACTTCGTATATTTTGATGCATGGTTTGGTCACAGAACAAGAATTGTCATTCAAAAGTAAGTGCATTCTTGACCGTGACATGTATCCTTTCAATTGACGGGAATCATTTGTAGCATGACCTGTGCGTGACTAGCAAACGTTTAGTGTACGCTACTAATCACTCATCTTATATTCTAAGGGAGTGGTTTGCAAGGGTTCCAGACGGCTATCGCCAAAGACAGCTTCATTGTTGATGGCGTGGGTGCCTATGGGACGATGCACTCAGAGCGGGGACTCACTTATTACGAAGTAGCATTGAGTGGACACATGTGAGTTCAGCTCAATACGCAGGGTCTCGTTTCTAATGCCTTCTGTAGGCTTCCAGAGTTTGCGCCAGTGGTAAGTCGACAATGCTGTCATGTAGACGCGGTCTAATGCAGGGACTGGTGATTTCAGGCCGCCTTCCAGATTATGCAGTATCTGATGGGCTTTAGGGACACACCCTAGATAAATATTTGCTTCCCTTACATAGTACCATAACATCTCGCGGACAGAGAGTTGGACTAGCGCCGCCATATCACCGGCCCTGAATCAAAGTCACGTGTGGGACTACTATTTGTCATACCCCCTGTCACGAGAGCTTATGCTTGTTCTTGTATCACACCTTGGTGTTTTTAACAATTGTATTGTTTTCTTTGTTTCTTTGTCGAAGAATGCCCGCCTTCAGGACACAACTGCGCTCAATGAAGGGCTCCATCAATGTATGTAAGACAAGAGCTTCGATAGTCGGGGAAGAAATGCAGGACCGGACCTGGCAGACTGTAAGTGCAGATGACATTCGGTTGTATAGCCCATGTCATACGGCTCTCATGAGACTGTCTTCACAGGCAAGATGCATTATGCCCTGAGCAAAAAGGAATGCAAAACCTTCAAGATGCCTGACAGCAAGGCAAGTTGAAACTGCCCAAGATTATTCATGGTTCTCCGGCGCATCACTCCACATTAGTGATGTGCATGGCCCGGCTTCAGGCCATGGGCCAGCCAAAGCTGAGCCTGATTAGGCCAAGCTGAGCCGAGCCAATGTCACGGCCTGACCAGGGCTTTGGCCCGGCTTATGATTCTGAAAAGCCAAAGCCGACGGCCCAAGCCACGGCTCATAAGCATGTATTAAGCCTTTACAGAGTGCGACTTACATTTGTTTTCCATGTCTAGTTTGACCTGTTGAGTGCTAGATGTAGTGCTTTCTGGCTATGTGACTTCCCCAAATAGTGATTATTCTGGCATTTAGGACCATCCGGTGTACTGACATTAGCTAGATGCTACTACTGACTACTGTCGGATGGTACGTTGGTGTGTGTTCTCTCCACTTTATTGTGCTTGCGCTCTTGAACTGACAACTTGAGCGCACAGCACCACACCTACTCGCACATATTTCTTTTATGTCTGTGTTTGTCTGCATCCATTGTCGCACGATTTGTCTGCATTCATTTGTACTTCTTTGACAATGGCTCGTTCATGCTTGTTTGGTCGCACATATTTGTTTGCGCATGTCTGTGTTTGTCCGTATCCATTGTCGCACAATTCGTCTGCATTCATTTGCACTGTGCTGGTGTCGTGGCGTCCGCGTTCATTGGCACCTTGTCATGTATGTTTTCATTGTCCCTGTCTGCCTCCAGCTGGTGAGTACTTCAAGTTCATATCTTGACATGTACAGGTGCCAGGTTTCGTAGCCTGTCGGAGTATCCCGGCACCACATGTCCAGCTGAGAGGACACACAATGTTCTTCTTCATTCGCTTTTCGATCATCCAACAACATCGAGTTTGGCATAGTTCACGCATCCTCACTGGTACTTACCATCATTCTTTGCTCCCACCCACCACTCCCCTTTATTATGCACCATAATTCCTTGCTTCATTAATTCGTCATTCACGTAGCATAAATATCAATCGAATTTATTGTTTGCCTTGGCTTATCGCTCAAGAGTCGACGCACGATTGAACTCCCAGCGCATCACTGACTCTTGCTCCTGCAATTTTGCATTTACAGTGCTTGGGCCGTGGCTCAGGCCAGAGCCAGGCCAAAGCCAGCTGTCACTGGTGGCTTTGGCCCAGCCTGGATTTTTTGCAAGCCTAAGCCATCTGAAGCCAGGCCAAAGCCACAGCTTTCGAGCCAAGCCGGGCTGGAACATCACTACTCCACATCAGTGGGCAGTATATGATTTCACTAGAACAATTCCTTGCGGTCATATTACAACATATAAGGACATCTGCATCGCTCTTGGGCAGGTGCATGTCTGAAACGCAGTCCCTTTGTCTACTCTCACCACCTCATTTCCCAGTTGGTTCTGCTCTTCGAAACAATCCCTTTGTGCCGTTTGTGCCTTGCCACTGCATCATCACATCAAATTTGTACATTGGTGGATTCTTTGGTGAGTGGGGCACTGGCACAAATGCAAGAGGTGGACAGAAGAACACTAGGGTGCAGTGTAATAGAAAGATGGAGATGCTTGAAAAGGAGGGGGTTATGTTCTCTGGAAGGGTATCTTTGGGATGAATCTCTACTCTGGATCAGGAGAGGCTGAACTGGCCTCCTTGGCTGTTAATGATATGGTTACACCAGAGTCTATTGTTGGGTATTACCACCAGTCATCACCAATATTCTCTGACATAACAACATGAATGAACAATATTCAGCTGCAGAGGGACTCTTCTGTTCATGCAGGCCATCAATTGATACAACATATGTAACTAGTATGAGGTACTCGAAGTCTCTCTGAACTATACCTGAATGTTGCTGAGCTTGGAACACTGCACCAAGACTCAGAAGTTTTGGCTCTGCCAGTGCCAGTGGCTGTGTGCTTCCCAGTGGATGTAATTGTGGTCTCAGTTAACATAGTTCTCTCTCTCGTCTGTGACAGCTTTCCGGTAATGCTGGTGACATCTATCATATGACGCATTATACCTTTGCAACAACTCCATATCTGGAAAATTCACCCCCTCATTGTGTTGACAGCCAAATAATGTCAGTCACTGTGCAGTCCCATATAAATTCCCTCAGTCCTGCTTCAGTCCTTCACCCTCTTCCTTCCCCTCTCTCACCTTCACAGCCTTTGTCTTATAACAATATTTTGCTGGATGTTCGGGCATGATATATGGCATACTATGACTCAGACACACATGGCATCCTACTGATACTGCTGTCCTTTTTGCCAGTTGCATGGGTTTGATCTTGCCCGCCAGACGCTGCATGGTGTATTTCTTGCACATAGTACTCCCTATATCCCAACATTAGCTACCTAGTACTATAGTATTTTACCGACAAATGCTGTGAGCAGCTGTACATTCTGTGAGCTCTGTCCCTCTGTGGGTTGCTGTGAGGAACAATTGAAAAATGTTGATGCTGGGAGAAATTTACTGTGAGCTCTGTCCCGCTGTGGATTACTGTGGGAAACTGTCAAAAATGTTGATGTCTGTGGAGAAATTTGGGGTTTACTGATGAATTTTCTTTGTGACATCACCAGTAGCACGCTTTCGTCATAGAGTACGGTTCAGTGTTGACAGTGAGAAGTCAACCAACTGACAGATTTCATGGTCAGAGTCTCGGCCATGGACTTTCAAGCGCATCATCACTGATGTGGCGGTTGACAATATGGACTGAACAAAGTAGTATGTGTGCGATAACACCAAACAAGTTTATTTTTTTTGCGTTTGTATGGAAAGTCAGACAACCATGCTCACATTTGTAAGCATTTTTCGTCACGTGCATCAAAAAGACTCCGAACACCTTGGATGATAATTAAAGTTTATGACAGCGGAGCGCACAAAGAATCTCGAAATTCACAAACTAAGTACGAGACAAGAAACCAGATACATCTATAGTGCCAAGATAGTAGATACACAGGACAAATATAACACAGAACAAGGGTCACCATTCATCTGCAGCTTCAATGCTTTCATTGTCTGAGAAATCCCAGATTACCAACCCCATATGATCGAAGTCTGGTTGTTCGATAGGATGCGAGACGTCGGGTTCATCTGCATCAGCTAGAGCATCCAGCTCGCTGTGATGGGCAGTATCTTCACGGACATCAGTGGGTAGCCAAATTGAACAGAATTATACCACATACCTAAGCCTAACCCACCACCCACTCCGCCCATATAGTAAGGGCCATTTGGCTCCTCACAGAATGGTAAATCGGAGCAGCCCTCGAGTAAAGGCAATACACTATCTTCGTCAGCCTCATTTGGTAATAAAGTGGGTGGTACATTATCCGCAAGTTGCAGGACGGACAGTAAGTTCCTATAAACTGTCCAAACATTCGTGCGCGTGACTTCAGGGCAACCCATTTCGTCGTAGCAGTGCTGAATAAAGTTCCCGAGTGTGGGTGGCACAATGTCGAACACGGGATGAGAAGAATTGATGTAAAGTTCACGGACACGATCCACACCATCACGGTCTATGGTAACCTAGAGCACATGTCATCCAATCATCCACGTCCAACATGACTCATGAGACTTACCTAATTATATTAATCACATAGTGAGACTAAGATGAAAGATATGAACTTTTGAAGAGTATTTCCGACGTCATACCAACCCTCATTGACACCGTGATCAAGAAGTGTCTCAAAGCCTGGCGTGAAACGTCGTCGTAACTGCGACCAGGTTATTTCGGGCATGACATTTTTTTTGGAACGCATCCAGCGGTGCTGGAGCGTTCCTCGAAGGTCGGGATCGTAGTGCTGACGAAGGAGAGTTTGAGCATTGGCAATCCCGAAATTTTCGGTGCCTAGATCACTCTGTGTGATCAACGGCATATCTACAGTGGTATAACATTAGTATCACAACAAATTCGCATGAGATAAAGAACGAGAGAACGAACGACCAAGTTCCTCGATTGTTTGGAGGTAGTAGGATAAAATGAGCTGTGGATTTCTGTTAGAATGCCATACACGAATCCACATGATGCACCCAGAAAATGGCTCGATCCCCGTATGGAGACCAAGACCGAACCTCAACCATTTGTCATGTTGGTCTACCGCGAATAAATCATTCACGCCGGCTGCCCAGAAGCGCCGCCTCTTGAGGCACCTGGATTTACGTTCACATACGAGTTCAGGCTCGTAGACAGCGAAATACGAGGATACTACACTCCTTCAACTATCAGTCAGTTTTTAAACAAATGTGGAAGGAGTAGACTGGTACACAACCTTGAAACACTCATATCCCTTTCATGGAACAGGAGGCTGATCACCTCTCGGATTCCAGCCTTCGGATACATGTGACGGAGATCGATCATAGCGTCCCTGATAGACTCTATGCTATGACCTTGTTGGCGTGTCCGTAGGAGGCCCATACCCTCTCGAATTTCTCTCAACTTGGTGAGCCTAAATAGATGAGTTAGACAGTAATCATATTCTAACATAAGTGTACATACCCAATACCATAATGTTCTGTGTTGATATGTTTTTCCCGCAGAATGCGGACCATGTTCCTGTCGGTCTGACGTGTCTTCCACAGCCGGAGGATTTGGGGCGCGATCTCATCTAGCAGCACTAGAAAAACTGTTGTCAGAGTTGGACGCACGTTGAATGTAGAATGTAGACATACGGGTGGGTTTGTATTGATTAGGCATATCGAATGGGCTGCAGAGGTTGAGCGTCATTAAATACTGTTCCAGCGTACTTACGAAGCGTACTTATGAATGATCCGCACAAGGACTGCCACCGTACAACATCTGCATGAGGACTGCCACAGTTGCAATGCCACGGAAGTGTGTATGAAGCCCTAGGAGTCCAAGGATTTCTGCAGAATCAAGAACGCAGGTGAGTCACTATATTACTGAGCATGGCGCTGGATTGCCAGAAATACAGATCACTCACCAATATCACAGGCCGAAACGGAACCTCGATCACCTCGATCACCATCAGAACCTCGATCACCATTGGAAGTCCCCCCCGTCCCTGCTGCGGTCATCCCTGCAGATGAGGATCGACTAAGATTTGGGTGCGTCGTTGAAATATGTCTCCCGATTAGCGCAACACGAGGAGAAGGCGAGTGTTCTGGATCCGAGATAGGGATCCGAGATAGGGATGCATTGCTTATTACAAACATCGGATTCAGTAATGGGAATGAGCCGGCTGTAATTCATCAAATGACGACTCACCACTTCTAATAGCAAAAAAAGTGTAAAGTCGAGAGTCGAGTCCCTTAGGCTTGGAGGTGGAACTATGGTGGTGCGTACGGTGTCATGTTCAGAACACGAAATACATATTAACGTGTCTATTAACGTGTCTCCGCCAGGTGAGTATCGCCCATCTCCTAACATAAGGTATCGTGGTGTCCAGTCTTGCAGCATCAGTCTGATTTGACATGGGACTCACCAGTCTTATGGTGTCCGGACTACACCATCAGTAGAACCATCAGTAGATGCAGTATAGTGAGCTACAATTCAAACCAGATGAGTATTGCCCATCTCCTAACATAAGGTATCGCGGTGTCTGGTCAACACCAGATGAGTATTGCCCATCTCCTAACATAAGGTATCGTGGTGTCTGGTCTTGCAGCATCAGTCTGATTTGACATGGGACTCACCGGTCTTATGGTGTCCGGACTACACCATCAGTAGATGCAGTATAGTGAGTTACAATTCAATGCCGGATGAGTATACCCATCTTTAACTTAAGGCTTAGTATCTTGTGATTCTGTTCCCAAGTATTTAAGCTGTCTGGTATCTGGTATCTGTTAAATCTCAGTATCTTCTCCCCATTCTCCATGGCGTCTCTTGAGGTATTTACGCAATTCACTGAAGACGCTATTGCGCAAGAAGACCGTGTATGCCAACGCCCCTCATGTGCCGCCAAAATCCGTAAGGGAGAACCTTGCCACTATATTGCCACAGTAGTCCATGGGCAACCTGGACAGTTTGTTTGTGGGGCATGTTACCAGCGCTACCAGCGCAAGGCTGCCACCGGAGTACGGCCCAGTGGAGTAAGACTCGCAGGCAGACATTCTCCTGGCCTGCAGAATATTCGGCAGTCTGTAAATGCTGCGCAACGATCTTGTCAGTAGTTTCCCCCCCTTTCCCTCTTTGTCATTACCAGCTGAGCAATTTAAATGTCTCAGCGTCCATACAACCGCCTCCTGTGGTTGCAACGTCCTATGGACGCAATGCACTTGCAGGGCCCAAGGTAGTTATCCCGTCCAGCTGGCGTCAGAATTCCCATCCTCAGCCCGTCTATGCTGCTCCGGTTCCTCAGCAATCTCACTCTGCCGTCTACGCTGCTCCAGTTCCTCAGCGGCAATCTCACTCTGCCATCCATGCTGCTCCGGTTCCCGGCTACTCTGTGAATCACGCACAGTATGATGCGCAACGAGATCACTGGGCCAAGAAAGCGTACTCTATGCCTCCCGCAGAGACCATCAGCTTAGAGCTTTCGGCAGTTCGAGAGGGTAGCAACAAGAGGAAGGGTGGTCGTGGAATTGGGTTTGGGGTACGTCATATTTAACTAGGACTAGGCCGACTAGCAGATCTTTGACTTACATCCTTTCAGAACATCTGTGAGGGCATGAAGGATGTTGATGCCTGAATCGATGCACCTGGCCTTGTTGCGCTTGCGCTTGATACTATCGGACCGAAGATCGAGGCTTTTGCACCAGGATTTCTGTGGTGACAAGACAAATTCATAGTTCGTGATGGAGCCTGGGTCGATTTGGCAACACACCCTGAAAATGTGCCATATTTTTACTCACAATGCTTACATCCTTCTCGCAAAGGTTCGCGTGCTATGGTATTCAAAACAAGACATTTTGCGGTATCCGTTGTCGTGCCCATGGCTCAGTGGAACGACTATGAATCATGGCTCGATAAGATCGAAGAGGTTCGTGCTTTTCCATCAAATATGTACAATATATTATGTTTACATATAACTCTCCTATTTAGGAAGATCTCAATCGCCACCACCGTCCTGCTTCACCAGTCGTTACCTCACTATTTCACACTGTTAGCACAGTCGCTCCATCATCTGAAGCGTCTTCAAAGAGGCAATTTCGATCTGAGACTCAGAGTAGCAGTCTCCCTCCCTCACCTCCTCACAAGAAACCTACGCTAAACTTTTGCTCTCCTGATCACAATCGTTTGAGGGATGTTTTACAGTCGGGGGGTACCGCGGACTTAGACGTCCACCAAGGTATGAGAAATCATTGTTTATCATATGTAATCTAATGTGTGTGCTAGTTCTTAATTTACAGAACGAAAACATTCATTTCTTTCCTATCCTGAAGCGCCCCTTGTCTGAGATTTTGGATAAGCCGCAGTACCACACATTTTGCTTGGATCCTGAGGCATGCTATAACGGCCAACTTACCATCGACATCTCCTCAGACAACATGCTGGGTGCTGGTGCATTCAAGACGGCACATCCCGGTTGGCTAACGCTCTTTGCAGCTCCAGAGTCTAGTCTTGGTTCATGCCCCCGTCAGAAAGTGGCAGTCAAGCGGCCTTTTCACAAGATCTACCCTCCAGGAGGAAGCACCAAGGCCCCTGGAAGATATGTATGTTATGGGACGGTATGCAGTAGCTGATGAAATTCCGAAACTCTTTCGAGAAGCAAACGTACTATACTGGGCAGGCCCACTTCTGGAGTTCGCCTACAACTACATTGATCACTGCATTGCCCGCTCAACCGACCCTCCACCCTTTACAATCCCTCGGTTGCGCTTTGTTGAAGCAGGCCTCGCACTGTCATACAGTCAGGCACCACGGTCTGATCTTAACCAGAAGTCAAAAGGATGTCCCCCTCGGGCCGGGTTTCTGCTTGAGGAACTGATCGGTGACGATGACAGTCGGAACTTCATCAAGTATATCCACAATATGGATTGTAATCCATTGCTTGATCCGGATGAGTTCGGCTATGACATAGCCGCTTTTTTGGCTTGTACACAGCACATCCAGTACGCTAAGACTGGCGGTTTGGCTTTTATATCAGACTATCAGGGTGCGTACTTTTTGATATTTACGTTGATTTTAGCATTAAAATTTTATATTCAAGGTGATGCTGAGATTCTGACAGACCCTCAAGTACTGACACACCCGTACGTGATCTCCATTTCAGACGAGCACACACTATGATACTGAAGAACCTTCAGTTTGGTCAGCAAAGGCAAGAACATATTTGGTGACGGCAACTTAGAGGTCGAAGTCAGTATGTTCGAGGAAAAACATTGTTGTAACGACTATTGTACATGGAGCGGCTTTGGACTCGAACGGTTACCAGCCGTGACAGTGTCGGCGGAGGAGCTAGAATCAGCAGAGTCAGCAGAGGACTCGGAGCTAGAGTCAGCAGTGTCTGCGGGGGAGGCTAGCTAGTGAATGACTATGTAGAGGTGTTTGTTTGATTGGGAAATGTTGTGCACAATATATAGATGTGGTTTCTTGTACTTAGATTCTTCGTGCGCTCCGCTGTCATAAACTTTAATTATGTCTCACCAAGGTGTTCGGAGTCTTTGTGATGCACGTGACTAAAATGCTTACAAATGTGAGCACGGTTGTCTGACTTTCCATACGTTTGTCATTATTTATGAAAATCGTAATTAGGTCCGCAAAACGATCTGGTGCTACGAGCCACCATATAAACATGCTCTTGCAGCGACTTACTCAACAATGACTTGGAACATGATATAAAAACACACACGTTTCTTTGGCTGCTGTGGGCACCGTGGCATCTAGACCACTCCGAGTCAAAGCACGAATAAGATATCGTCATGCAGACAATCGATACACCCTAGCGAGTAATACTAGAGACGGTTATTAAAATAAACATACCAGGCATTGGCTTCAGGACATGGATTACAGCAGTTTAACCCTCGACATTATGCCCCAGGTCCTTGTCGTGTGCGGTGGGCAGCAAGAGCGTGCAGGGAGTTGTGGCTGTGAATTATAAGTGACGGAAGGCAGCAGGTGGTAGCGATTGGACGAGGGGTGTAGCGGACAGCTCGAAAGTGTGGCCATGATCGCTGGGATAAAATTCTGCTTCCGCCGTTCTCTACCACTAAAAGATGGTGATTGACCGGCAGGTACACCTCCGCCAGTGCCCGCGGCTCAATTTGAAAATTGTCCCTGAAATGTGGAGTGGGGCGCGCGCATACTATAAGGTCATGGTGTATTCGTGATGCTAGTAAGGAGTGGATCAACTCGTGAGTCGTAATATTGGAGCTATCGAGGAGGTTTTGTCCAAGTACTTATTCCACAACAAGATCTATGTAACATCTTCGGAAAGCGCTCACCATATACCAACGCAACCACTGCCCTTGCTACTATTATGCTCCAGTATGTGGTGAGGTCACACGGGCACGTTTGACCATACTCTCGCAATTCACTTGCATATTGAGTTTTGAGATGCATATGGTCGGCGAGTGGTTTTGCCAAATCATTCCAAATATGAAAATTGGGTGAATAGATCATCATAGACGGAAGTTCGCTGAACCATACCAAAAGGACTCGCGGAGATGGCGGATTACGCGAATGCGAAAGTCGGGCGAACATGCTTGTGACTGCACTCTCGATGCCTTCCAAGACATTCAAAACAATTACATCACGAAACATGAGCCGGTATCTGTTCATTACCGAGCGTCCAATGATGCAGGGCTCATGCAGGTTGTTTGGCTGCCCCTTACACTACCTATGTATAAAAGCCAACGCACCAGCTTTAGAAAACACCATCAAGTTTCAGCCATGAAATTCATTTCACTCACCGCTATGATCTCTGCTGCAGCGATGGTTGGCGTAACAGTCGCATCCGAGGACTTAAACTTAACACCCAAGAACCTACCCTGCAACTCAGCCAGTAAGCATTTCTGCAGCCAACGTGCAGACCTAAACCGCATGCTGACGGTTATCCATAGATCAGGTGGGGTGCTCAAGGGGCATGAGAGGTTACAATAACGGCCAAGATTACGGGTATTTTTGTGGATCTAATCACAAAATTCTATCCTATACGCCATGCCCGTGCAAAAATTGTTGTAAGGTGACTGCCGATGGGGATGACTTCACCTGTGGATGAGCCCTGAGGCTTGTTCAACTACACAGTGACGAATCCTGAGTGAGCCGGTCATTCCTCGTTGCCTTTCGAGTCCGAGCGCTAATGTGCTTGCTTTTGCTGGTGCATAGAACGGTTGGTGTGATACGTCGCGGCGCAAGAGGGCGTGGAGGAGTGTTGTAGTGTAGTGTCGATGATATGGCATGCGATTCTAGAGGCAGTTGAATCGTGGTCGCACTGTTTCGTTGTCCAGAGAATGCCCAGGTAGTCAGAGTCCATCCATACCGAAGTTTGGTATGAAGCCAGGCATTAAAGTTCCCATCGAACTCATCTGGTCCGAGGACCTCGGCAACGGCGTATAACAATACCATGTGAAAAGGAACTGCAGCGATACGTCGCTGGCGATGACATCCGGTTATCAGTGAGATTGATATTGGGAGGGGGGGGAGTAGGAGAGAAAGTATGCGGAGCCCTTGGATGTTGATCCGGTCCGACCTGTGACGAGTCTACGACTCGTGGTTGTAGAGTCATCACGGTACCCAGTACCCAGTACTCGATGGTGGCAAGACTCGATGTAATACTACGTGCACTGCTGCTCGTGTGGGTTAACAAAGTGTACAATTGTCTTGAACTTGTCATACTTACATAACGTTCAAGTCTCGGGTGGAATTTGAATTTCCCCGATCGATCTCTACGATCGTCGATATCGCTTGGATAAAAATTCTGCTTCCGCTTTCTCTGAGCTTCAAAAGCAGCAGAGATGTACTACTAGTAGCCGGTGTGTTGGGTAAGCGCCCCATGCCTGAGGTTGGCTTGTATTTCCCTTCATCTGAGTTCGTGCCTGGTCCATCCATCGGCAGCTATGACACCCTACTAGGCCTGCTGAGTGCCCACGATCTACGTCCTCCAAGTGCGTGTGTGCCGACTTATAACCAATAAGGGACAATGGATTGGACAGTTCGTCGACGTCGAGACGTGCGTGTGGTTTGAAGGGACACAAAGCAAATTTAGGTATTTGTCAGGTTATTGATTCACTAGCATGGATTCACGTCAAAACACTCCTGGAATCGCTCCTTACCCACCTCGATCGTGCTTGGTGGGTTTTCCTTCATGAGATAGGAGCGAGGGGTAGGCATGTTCATTCCATCTCTGTGCCTACACAAAACACTCACTCATCCACCAGACAAGTATGCACATATCCACCGCCCCACGTATATGATGCTGTCTCCAAGTGACGCCTCGTCGAGTGCTCCGTCAGCCAGGGTACACAACACCCGGCGTGAAATTATTCAAATACTGTGGTCAAACCTGGTTCGAACGCGTGAGTCGGTGACGTTCGGTCCAGAGTTCGACCAAATAGCTGAACCTGAACCTGCAGTTCGATTTGGCGTTCGGATAATTTGCGGACTGAACCGGACTTCGGCAGCACTATTGACGACGCCGTTGGGCGCTGAGGGTTTTGGGGTCCTAGTCGGGGTCTATGGGAATAAGAAGTGATCAGGTACTCACGTTTACGAGTGTACTATACAGCTGATATTCTACGTAGTTTCTTTCTCTGTTATAGATATACACCTCTGTCGTCTTTCAGTCCTTCAATTGAAGACTGAGTTTGTTTCTCTTTTCTAGGTCGAGCCTTGTTATTTGAGACGCAGCTGTGGAACGCGCCTTTACTACGTACCACCAGGACGGCTCGAGGTAATATCTCGAATAAATCGCAGATATTGACGAACTGACATGTTCGGTCGACGTTTAACAGACAGTACCAGTATCTTGATCCAGCTCGTAATAGATCTCTCGATATTATACTGCTCGTCTGAGGTGAGTGTGGATTTGGCCGCAATTGAGATAATGAAGTCTGATGATTATTCGAAGCTTATCGAGTTCGAGTGCGGGAACCTTTCCTGCTTCATCCAAGCGAGGCATCGACCCAATAGGTGAGTTGTATCCATTCTTCATGAATTCGTCGCACACATTGATCGTGGTGCTGTTCATGGCTAGCTGTGACCTGTTACGCCAATGTCTTTGAATTACTATCTCGCCTCATTCGACCGAAATGTGATGAACGAGATCCCGATCCACCTAATCCGCCTATCAGACATGAAATTGTCGGGCGTAATGATGTGAAGAAGCACTTCCGGAGCTCAGTGTCAGGAAAATGTTTCTATGATCCCGCCAAATATGTCAAGTACGCTATTCTATCTCACCGATGGCTGGATGAGGGAGAGCCAACGTACGAAGAGATGAAGGCGGGCACGGCGGCTGGCCCAGGACACGAGAAGCTGGAGAGTTTCTGCAAAAAGGCCAAAGAATACAGCATAGAATTTGCCTGGTCGGATACCTGCTGCATCGACAAGGGCAGCAGTACCGAGCTCGACGAGTCGATTCGGTCCATGTTCCGATGGTATAAAAACTCGGCTATTTGCATCGTCCACCTGGCGCAAAGCGAGACCATCGAGGATATGAAAAAGGACCAATGGATGAGAAGGGGCTGGACGTTGCAGGAACTCCTTGCACCGCACAAGATAAAATTCTTCAACGCGTGCTGGATGCCCATGACGGGTGATGAAAACGACAAGGCTCCTAGCATGACGCCTGATGGGTCACCTGACATACTGAGGGCTCTGGAGGAAGCCACTGGCATTCCTTGTATTGTCCTCACGTCGAACCTTCGACAATGTCCGATGAAGGTGGATGAACGGATGGCATGGGCAGCCACACGTGAAACAACAAGGTTTGAAGACGAGGCCTATTCCCTAATGGGCATTTTTGATGTGAGCCTGCAGATCGCATACGGTGAAGGAAGAGACCGCGCATTCTGCAGGCTCATTGAGGCCATCATGCAGATTGGTGACCCTTCTGTCCTCAATTGGGGTGGCTTTGGCCCTGCGAGGCACCACAGTGGTTCTCGTGCTTTTCCTACATCGCCAGTGAAATTTTTGGGGTATGAAAGTCGACAATTTGATTTCGATCGGCCACTGGAAATGACTATGACCAGCCGCGGCTTGCGAATCCCTCTAGTAATCCTCCCTCTCATCGTCTATTCACTTTCAAAATCATACCTCGGCTCCGAGCTCAGACTTGGGTGTTCGTTCTGTCCAACCCTCGAAATTCAAACCACTTCCTGGGACTCTGGCACGAAGTTAATCGAGTGTCAGTATGCATTGGGGATAGTCAACTATTTGATTATTGGTGATGGGACACGCGAGGTTCTATCTATGCGGGGCAGGTCCGCTGGTGTGGTCCTGTCCAGAGAAACAAAATCCTTGCCCAATTATCAGCCCCGGTCACGCAATTACATCGGTGGACTTGACTTCGCCTCCCCCCCGAAACAGACACTCACCGAGTGGAAGGCAATACTACCTACGGGTGCTCTAATGGTCGTGTTTGACATTCCGAATGTACCGAGTGATTCGCATTGCTATATTGATCACAAATACTTAGAAACTGTCTACATATAGCTTCGGTTCAGCTAGCTCATTCCTTATCAACTATACTTACATCTACTGGTACCAGTTTCCGCTTCAGATACGTTTCCTACATGTCTTAACATCATTTCGATCCCCATATTCAGACGACAGTGTCGCTAGCTGCGATACCGCTGTTGGTGCCTACAAACACCAGGGCAACACGATTCTGGTACAGCCTCGAGTGACAATGGGGAATATCAACTTCTCCCACTGACAAGGCCTCGAGTCGAAAACAACGATCAATGGCGTGCAGCGAACTTCATATTGACGAGTCGATTTGAGCACAAACAGTGTTGTACATTCATGTTGAAGTAATTGCGTTATTAGGGCTGCTATTGAGCAACCGCGTACAATGGTCAATAGCTACGTAGTACCAGGGACTACGCTGAATTGCTGCGTGGCCAAATTATGGAGTTAGACAAACTGAGAATCTCATTCAAACTTCTTTGGCTGTCACGAGTGTCGAGCGCAGGGCACCGGACAAATGCGAGAATTGTTTCCAACTCGAGATTGAGTGACTCTTAGGCGATGGCATACGAAGCATTTGTCCGTGCCATGTGCCATGAGAGAGGGGGGCGGGTGAGCGCTAAAGAACAGAAAACTTAGAGACATACGTAGTTTGGCGTGTAACCCTCAAAATGCTCCGCAAGAGGGAGGGAAGTTCGCGCTGAGTTGGATATAGCAGTTACGAGACCTAATGCCACTGAGACACCGAGTTCGCGTGCTTTGAAGAATCACCACGATGATTGACTCCAAATCAAAAATACGAACAGCCCAGATACCATTGATTGAACATCTCCTGTGATGTCACCGAGCAATAGCAAAACCTGAGCAAGAAAGGGATGAGCGTCCAGGGGAAGAATGAATTATACTCACGGAAAATATGACACCAGCGGGAATCATCAAGTAAAGACAATTTCAGCGGGGTATGATACGCACGCTGATGTACGCCGGCACCTGATTGCTATCATCATCAAGAGGCGCCCACGAGAGGGGCAATCCATCTGGTGTGCTTTCATGGAAGCAACGAGTACAACTCACATGTTCTTGGGATGGCAAAGTCAGCTTTTATGAGCGTCTAACACATGATATGTTCATGGGAAAGAGTGAAGCAATAATTCGTCTTGATCTCATCGTGCTGATTGCTTCAACAGTGGCGCCTACAGGCGCCACAACATGTTCAGAACCTAGATGATCAAAATTTTACGCCGGAGCCTGAATGAGCGTATTTGTTTCAAACGGGATAGCATACTCACTTTTATTTCTGAGACATAGGATAAAACACCTTCGTGCCAAGATAAATCAACGGAAAGAGGAGAATTCTTGCGAACTTCCTGAGGACGTTTGAAGCAGTGCCTCTGTTTCTTCGATACTAGCCGTGGAAATTCCTATGGATATCTGGTATCGCTCAGAAAACAATATCAGGCGCAAGATTATGCTAGCGGAACTGAAAGGCGAGCGCTTGACAACTCACGAACCAAGTTCACCGTTGAAACGAGTCTTTCCATGGATGTCTTTCGACCAAGTCGTAGATGGGCTTCTCCACGCAGCGTTTTGGAAGATGCCCGTCGGATTCAACGTTGATACCTACGTCGACGGGATGCTGTTTGACATTACCGAGATAGATAGTGCCTTGGATGATCAAGTTACTCGTGGTTCTGTCGGTCTTTCCTCTGTCCAAAATCGCTGGTCCTCGAAACGCGACGGACTAAGGTGTGCACTTGAATCTGGAGGATAGAAGACTACCCGCTGGCAGTCGGTATTTAATGAGCTGGATGTTGTTGGTGCCAAATCGGCCGGTGGGTTTTTGAAAGCCCACGTTATGGTTGCTAGTGGATTAAATAATGATGAGTCGGAGAAGGAGCAGGGCGCTGTGGCAAGCCCCGACAGGTATTTAAAACGCGTGACTTGCATGAGAAACCTTCTAACTGGAGTCTGGCTGGATGAGTCATGTAAGGTGGTTCAAAACTTGACCAGTTCAGTTAGAGTATTAAAGCTTGAACGTTTATGTGTGCTGAGAGAGTGTATAATTTTTTGGGGGGGCTGATTCCAATGGGCATGCTGTGGTTAGTAGGCGGAATGTGGGAATGTAAAGCTATTGTCGGAACCTTGGGGCAAAATTTGCACCAAGAAATTAAAACAGCCCCATATCGGTGCTATGTGCATGATCTTGACATTGCTATGTGCTGACGTTCAGAACGTTCATGCAGACGCAAAGTGTCGAATCAATGATTGAGGTTTCAAACACCGTCCGGGTTACCCCGCTTTAACATATCTTGAATCTTCTGTGTCCAGTTACACGGGAATTTCGCCATCCGGTGAAAATGGTGCCTCACCATCTTCAGGTGTTGTGAAGAGAAGAGAAATATGGGCTCTCCGTCTGCATTTTTGAGATCTGGGAAGGGGAACAGCTCGGATGGGGAGTATTCGGATACATCTGGCCATAGGTCTGTATTGGGGCGTCCACCGTCTGGGATCGGCTTATCAAACTAGTGCAACCATCCACGGAGGTTAGGATCCATGGGTTCGCTGTCTCCATTGCATGTGAACCTGTAAAAGCATTGTTGAGTATGAGGCTCACTATATGCAACACTCTATCATGCATTTGCAACTTTAGCTACAGAGGCACGTATTTGCCCTCAGGCTTGTATTCTAAGTGGGAATTTGCAATTGAACGCACCATCCTTGATATCCGACTAGAAATTTGTCCTGTATCATCTTTGGGTTTGCTCTGTGATGAGAGTGATAAGCAACATCACTACTGCACGTCAAGGACAAAATTGAGCATACCTCTTGAGAATTCGTCCTTCTAGCTCTTGCCCTGACATGGTAGGAAAGACCACTGAGTAAAAACTGCGGATGGGGTGATGCTGCTGCTCCATACGTAAATGCTACAAGTGATCAATTCAACAACACGGTAGTCTCCCCTAGAGATTGTATGAAGAACTGGCTTGCATTGACTGTTCTGTATAGGCACACCACCGTGACAGCCTGCTGTTCGGTATCACCAACTACGTCGATGGTCATAGCCCTATGATGATTGTTCGAACGGCCCGTTCGAACAATATTCGCTAAAGCCGTCTGAATGAATGAGCAGCTGTCGATGAGGCTTTGGATATTGTCGAACTGAGCATGCGCTGACATGGCAGAGGGCATTTGTATGAATAATCATGTTTTTCACTTGTCAAAGTTCAAACAAGTCTATTTGTGTTTTGGCGCCAATTTGGCGCTGTTAGGATCCGAAGGCTTACATCATGTGACCGACGCGTCGAGCAATTTCAAATTCATCCGTTGAGTCCATATCGCGTCTATCGACATGCGTAGTTCTGAAACATGCTAAACTGCATATATATACCCCAACAGGCTGATTTCTGCTTTTGTGCAATGCCACACCTCGGAGGAGATTCAACTTTAGCCATGTGATTCCTCGTGGATTCACT
This sequence comes from Suillus lakei, assembly GCA_016628065.1. Classification (NCBI taxonomy): domain Eukaryota; kingdom Fungi; phylum Basidiomycota; class Agaricomycetes; order Boletales; family Suillaceae; genus Suillus; species Suillus lakei. Next base: position 49,067 of record JABBWA010000233.1, on the reverse strand, counting down.
GGGTGGATTCATCTTCGTGCAATGTTGTACAATTATAGTCTCGATTGCTCTCAAGTCTTCGATGGCTTTCGAGCGACGCTGGTGATGTCGTATAAGCCTTATGACGTCTCCTACCTTTGCGACAATTCCATATTTGGCCAATTCACCCCTGTGTTGTGTCAGCCGCTGTGATGCTGTATATAAACTCCCTCGGCCCTGCTTTCTCTCTTTCATCCGCTCTTTCATCATTTCTCTCATGTTCATAGCTTTTCCCTTGTGCGACTTCCTCATGTTGGAGTCTTGGACGTTTGGGCAGGGTATGTGGCGTGCGACTCGGACGGAGTCCTACTTGGCATTTCAGCGCCAGCCTTGAATCATGCCCGCCAGACGCCACATGGTATGTTTCTTCCTCATAGTGTTCTCTGTGCCCGATGACCAACGTTCTCTTGATTGCGCCCAGGTTTGACAGCGAGCTTCGACCACACGCCAAATAGTATGTCTGTTTCTCGCGCGCCACATTCTTATCCACCTACTAACCGACATCGAAAGCTCAGGTGTTGAAGGCAAACCTCAACGTGCATCAAAATTTACGATCCAAGGACACGAAGAGACAACATAATGAAACCGTACAACACAGACGCTGACCTTCGCGGACGTCGCTCGCGGCGTGGACGGCACAGTGGATAGGACCTGGGTCCTCCTGATCCTCTTCAAGTGGCGTCTGTTGGCCACATTCGCCGGGGCTCTCAGCTGTGACTTCTCTCCGCCCTGTTCACCTCCTCAGCATCCCCCTGTCGGTTGCACTGGCCCGCACCCTGGCTTAGGCACCCCGGCCCATGTCAACTCAAGACTCTCGTGGCTCGTAAGTTTAAGCGCGAGATGAGAGGGTACGTTCCATTTTCATCTTCTGACTTCGCCACTGACATCGCGCCATCTTCAGGGCATCCGTGGTCGCTGTCATCCAGGTCGGGACCTAGTGGTGGCTCGGGACGTGGAGCGTGGGCCCTGCTCTTTGAACCAGTGACGCCCAGCAGGGTTGAGGTTGCAGGCGTTGCTAACGTTCCATCCCGTTTGCACCTCAGTGCCCGCTGGGTCCGGGGTGGCATCGTCACTGATCAGTCTGCTTCCTCGGCGCCAAGAGGCTCAAAAGCCGAGGTCGTCAGCACGAGTAAGTCCACCCCGGTTTAACAAAACAAACTTGATACACTGGTGACAAAAACACAATCTGGACAAGAGGAGAAAGGACTATCGCGACCCGGGTCACGGGGAAAGGTGAGTAGTTTCATTTCCTGATGTTCATGGCTGCCTTCGAGACTGGTCACGGTAGTATCAGCTCGAGACGCCATGCGATTACAGCGCTTTGGATATGCAACGTCATCGCATGGAGTCTCGATGTAGCTGATCTGACGCGTGACGGTTTATCTTTCGTAGTAGGACTGGAATAAATACGTTGTACTACGTGTATGTACGTAGTGACCGTGATATTCAATTGTCGCTTGTTGATCATCGTTTTCACCTGTTTTCACTATACCCGACTTGGGAGTGCCATTGCTGTTTAATACCTCAACACATCGACGACCAAGCATGGCAGAACATGAAACAGTGATCATTCTGCCGGAATCTCTGGCCTGCAGTTGGCAGTAGTTCGAACTTCGATGTGTGGCCCGCAGAGAATTTAGCATCTTCCCGTCGAAGTTCGACACTACTACCAGTCAGTTTAACTTTGATCAGAACTACACTCGATACATGGATCTATCTCCCTCGCTCTTCATTTCTTCAATCCGAGCACATATACCTCTCAGTCTACCAGTTGCAGAGCTGTGGATCGCGTCCTGAATGAGCAGGTCAATATCACCATCGGTTTGCATATGTGCGCATTCTTGCTCAGAGATGCTCACTGTTGTTGTGGATTACGTAGACGTCCACGCAACCGCGGAGAAGGGCATCATCATTCATCGTGGTCCACGGCTGGCCTAGTTTTTGGAGTTCCTGAGTTTGCATGGTCCGGTTCTTGGTTTGAACCATTGCTGAACTAGGACCGGACCACTATCAGACCGAACCGGACCCGTCCATCACTATGGACCTGGGCCCGGGGGTACCAGATCGAAGAGTGCACTCTTCAAGGTAGGTATCTTTTCCATCAGCCGACAACTCTCATGTCGATCTGTTTCAGGACTAGTATCATATGATCGTCATCGACGTTCGTGGTTTCGGCGGTTCAACACACCCCGCTGATGTACAGTCGTCCAGTACGTTGGCCAATATCACCGGCGATCTCACTTGTGTTCTCGAACATGTAGGGATCAAATCTGCTATTTGTCTGGTAGATCACACCAGTAAGACAATATAGAATGCATACCACGAATTGATACATCCCCGAGCAGTACGAACGCGGAGGACAAGCACTGTAAATGTGGTGAGAGGTGAATTTCACAACGCATACGGACATTTAAATTTTGATCAATAACGAGTATATGAGGTATTTAGAATACGGTTTGAGTAACATACGATGTTATTTGAACATAGGGTTTTGACAGTACCGCATCACATATGCCGCGTCACGACCGCGTCAATTTCACCTGCAGTCCGAGATGGGTATCACGAAACCGACGTCATCGCGTTGCCCTTCCTACTTTCACCAACACCTCTTCTGAGGGCATAAACGGACACAATATCAGGCTCACCATCATCATCGCACCTACTCGTGAATCAGCAATTTTCAAATGCATCTTCTTTCAAAGTTGGAACTTGCAGATGGTTGGTTCTCGGCGACGCGGACTGCTTGATGGTGCTTGATTTTGAAGAAACTATCAAAGGGGTCACACAAGACCTGGATCATCTGGATGGGAGGAGGAAGTTCGCACTTCAAACTGTTCAGGACGCTTCGAGGTCGGGTTGGGACTGGGGTCGGCAGAGACAGAGACAGATCCTTTGTTCAGCTACTATCCACGAAGATATGCAGAAATTGGCAGGCACCGCTTTCATACGGCCGCTGGTAATCAAGGGCCTCGACAAAAGAGGGTGGCGGATCCGTCTCCATCAAAGCTTCCAGCTATCACCAGCACCGAGAAGTTCAATCCGCCGTCACAACTCTCCCAAAAACAAGTCATTCTTCTACTCAAGACGCGTCTGGTCGCACCTATTCGCTCATTGCTCGCACAGACCCAAGGACAAAAAGGGCTGAAAATCATCGTCTTTCTCGGCTGCCCAGACTCCGTGGGTTTTTGCTCGTGCCTGCTAGGCGATTTATCGATGGACGGTGAAAAGGCTGAAAAGGCCGAGAGGAGAATATATTTGCTGCGCAGTCTTCGCTCATTCCAAGTGTCTCAATCTTCTGTCTTCACGTTCGGACATTCCATTCCCACATTAATCCATCTCACCTCTCTACGCGGATTCTCTGCTGTTCCATCCTCGAAGTCCAACAAACCTGCCCCGTCGTCCTCCGTCCTCCTTTTCACAACCGTGGCATCCTGTGGTCTCGACCTACCCCTTGTTCGCGCAGTTGTCCAGTACGACCTGCCCACCGAAGGCGATTGAATACGTGCACATTGTGGGATAGACAGCACGTGCAGGAAATAGCGGTGAAGCTTGGAGTATCGTTGTGCCCAACGAATCTGACGGGATCACCCCGACGGTGACAAAGTCAGCATCACTTTTGAAGCCACAAGCATTGGGAGCGTGTGGCTTTGGTGAAAAAGGCTTCAAGTACGAGGAACGCGCGACAGAAGTGCAACTTTCTTTTGAGCGGTTGACTTTGAGGCGCAAAGATGTGATGCTTATTTAGAGAGGAAGTCGAGCGTGCATTGACGCCTTTTTGCAGAATGCAGAACTCGCTCGGAGAGTATATACTTCTTACGTGAGGGCATACACGACCTATCCCTCGAACAAGAAGCATATCTTCCGGCACCTTCATATCGGACATCTGGCAAAACCATTCGCACCGCGTGAAGCGCCCAGGACAATTGCTGACGGGAAAAACAAAGTCTTCAGTGCATTCAAAGGTCGTGGCTCGCTTCCTGCTAGATCTACAAAGCACCATGGCGTCGGCGACGCAGAGAAACGGATGCAAAATATTGTCCGTGCGCAGGGTCGGCTGTCAAAGAAGGGAGGCAAGATAATTAATTGGGACCAACGAGCTTCAGAGGATTGACCCGTCCATGGCTCTCAATTGTAACACACGGCAGGCCTTTCCCTTTCATTGTTTCTATACCGTACTAGCGACGTGGTACAAAGTTATAACGGTGCCACAGATTGATACAAAACGAAAACAGTAGATGCGAGATACTTCACTACATAGTCATCAAACTAAGTACAGTCATGCTCCGATCGTGGAATGAGTGAACAGGCTTTTGGGACATGTCACTACTCAAGAAGCTCGAGAGAACTCTCGATATAAGCCGACACTAAACAAAACGCTCGCAGATGCTTAGAAACAATATTGTGAAGAGCAAGCGGCGAACTATATGCTGTCCGGTGTCCCACAACATACTGCATTACTGACTGGCACTCCTGCCAGCCCTGCGCCGCAAACACTACTTGACTCGTTTCTGACGTTTTGATGGGCCAGGGGTGTCCGACTCGAGCGGGCCATTGCTATTGATCTGAAACTCTTCCGACGTTTGCTTTCTGGATGTGCCAACATGAAACACAGTGGTGTTGTTCCTCAGAGAAGGGACGGGTGGTAAGAGTAGCACAAGAGGGGGAGTAGAGGGGGGTTGGTCTGACGGGCAAGTTTCAGAGGTAGACGCGGGTACCGAAGCTTCTGCTGTATGTCGGAGATCGGGAGCAATGGCTGACAGCCCTCCATTAGGCCAGTGCGCGTTCACGGGATCAAGCTGAGGATGAGAGAGAATTACAAGGGGTTTCATTAAAAAATCGAACCTGAAACATGACAATATCAGCATGTTGGGTGGGTAAATTGAGAATTGTTGGAAAAATACGTACCTTTGCAAGTTTCTGCACTTTGGATAAAATATCAAGACAAGACCGCAGACCCTTCAAACACCACTGCCGTTCAAGCCAGGAAAGGAGGTGACGATTCCAGAAAGCCTGGAATATACGGTTGAGTGCATCATCCCATGGATTTGGAGCACGCGACAGATGAATGACCCAGTTTTGACATGCGTACTTGAGAGCGCCGGAAGCTGATTGACTTCGTTCCTGTGCCTCGTTTGCAAAAGCTGTAAACACATTCATAGCACAGATGATCTCCCTGTCAGGTGGAAAACAAACTTCTGGCAATGGAGAGGTGAAATGATCCCGGGGCATCAACGCTAGGAACACCGGAAACATCAAGAAATCCGGCAAGCTCTTGAGCTGCTGGACTACTTGAAAAGGTGGCAGCAAAGGCGCTTCTCCGACAATGATATACTCTCTGAATGCTTCCAACGTACTCAAGAATTCTTCCATAGTCACCCAGACAGACGCTGCAGGAGTGGATTGCCACACTTGGCCATGGGGCGTCTGCAGCCAGCCTCGCCCGTTCAGGCTCTGAAGCCAGTCTCGCCCACCCGGAGTTGGGTCTGCAGCCAGTCTTGTCCTCCCCGGGTCTGTAGCCAGTCTTGTCCTGCCTGGGGGGTCTGCAGCCAGTATTGTCCTGCCTGGGCCCGCAGCCAGTCTCGTCCTCCCTGGGCCTGGAGCCAGTCTCGTCCTCCCTGGGCCTGGAGCCAGTCTCGTCCTCCCTTGGTCTGCAGCCAGTCTTGTCCTCCCTGGGTCTGCAGCCAGTCTCGTCCTCCCTGGGTCTGCAACCAGACTCGTCCTGCCTGGGTCTGCAGCCAGTCTCGTCCCCTCAAGGTCTGCAGCCAGCCCCGTCTTACCCAGGTCTGCAGCCAGTCTTGTCCTGCCTGGGTCTGCAGCCAGGCTCGTCCTGCAGCGGTCCGCATCGAGACTTGCCCTGCCTGGGTCTGCAGGCAGTCTCGTCTTGCCTGGGTCCGCAGCCAGTCTCGTCCCCCCTGGGTCTGCAGCCAGTCTCGTCCTCCCTGGGTCTGCAGCCAGTCTCGTCTTGCCTGGGTCCCCAGCCAGTCTCGTCCTCCCTGAGTCTGCAGCCAGTCCCGTGCTGTCTGGGTCTGCAGCCAGTCTCGTGCTGCCTGGGTCTGCAGCCAGTCTCGTCCTCCCTGCATCCACAGCCAGTTTGGTCCTCCCCGGGTTTGCAGCCACGCACGCCCGTCTGCAGTCTCTAGCCAAGATTGCACATCTGACCTGCGATCACCCCGAAGCCATAGCATGCAGATAAGAACAGACACTGGCTCCGGTGACCGAACAAGGAAGGCCAGTGAGTCCTTTAATCTATGAGGGTCCTCAGGTTGCATGGCTAGGCTCTGCTTCTGTAGTTCTGATACCGCATCCAAGAGGGCCGTGCTTTCTGGAATTTCTTTCATCATCAAGCGAAGAGAGGAATCAGCGAGAAGGGAGTGGGCTGGTGACATATCGCGTGCGTGAGGGAGGCTGCAGTTTGAGGGGTCGGAGACATAGTCACGAAGGGACGAGTGATAGATATTCACGGGGAGACTGATATCGGTAGGAATATCCATGACAGACCGTAGCTGCACTAGCGTTGTCTCAACATCCCTGCCCAGACCAGGGCCAAGAAGTTTCGAGATTTGTGACAGTGGTAGAGGGTCTGCAAGTGCAGCGACAATGGACAAGTGCAGGTACGCCCGCACGGGGTCGGCACATGTGGAAATGATAAGGTCGTACAACTTGTACACGTCTGTTCCTGCTAGCAGTTCGCTCGTCAGCTTGAGCATCAGCTGTACCCGATCGCGGGGATCCTTGTCTTCATCGTCGATGATAAACTTCATCATTGTAGACGCCACGATGAAACGTCTGCCAGCGCGGCTCGCCAGCTGCGCAAGTTCATCCCTTGTTGGCTGAGGGAAATCGGGATGGCGACTTCCCAGCTCAATGAAGGAATGCTGCAAAAAAATATAGATGTCATTGTCGACATCGGCGCCGTCTAGCGAGATGATGGTCCCAATGCCCTTCCCAGAAGTTTTGACTGGTATCTCGCACAACAACGGGCGCACCTCATCGTCATGAAAGGCTTTAGATATATGCGATTCCGAGCGACTCGTGAGCAAAATGTGGGTCACGGGCAGATCAGGTTCACGAAGGGCCTGTGCGAGGGAAAGGATGAGGTCGGTAAGCTCGGGTTCAGACGTGCATTCATCAAGCGCGTCGACAACAAACAACAAAGGGGGACACCCGCGCAATCTGAGTTGAAGTTTCCGGAGGGGTTGGAGAAAGAGAGCCTCCATCTGGTCGCAGAGAGGCGTATCTGGGTCTAGTAGAGCGGGGTTGTTGCGGATGACTCTGCTCATATCCTTCCGGATACTGGGAAAATTGTTTGCAAGCTGATAAACAAGCGTTGCAAAGAAATATCCAGCCGTGCAACGCTTGGTGTGCTAGCGTGAGAAAAAGAATGTTCCCGCTAGCCGTTTTTCGACATTCGTCTCTTCTGTCACTTTGAGATTTCTCATCCTTTCAGCTACTGTAAACGCGACGGCAGACTTTCCGACGCCTGCCGTACCATGCAGCCAAATGAGTTGACTCTTCTTTGGGTCGTCTAGTAATCCGTGGATGTACTTGAGGAGATCCTCCCGAGTCCCTTTCAAACATTTCGGATGGGGCTGACGTTCACGGAAGTTATATTGAGCACCCTTGACAGCGACCTGGGATAGCCTCTCTCAAGTTCCAGCTGTCAATGAGGTTAGAGAGCGAGAGAGGAACAAGAGATGGGAATACTGACATTGATCGTCACTCATTGACGAAGATTGTTATATAGTGATGGAATGGATGAGCTGAAAGTAATAGCTGGATGCGGTGAGAAATCAACTGGGCGATAGTTGTCTCGAGGGACGACGTACGAAGATTTGAATAAGCTTGGAAGTTGTGTTGTGACAAGACTCCGGTCGCGAAACGATTAAGCCGCCGAGTGATTCGGAGAGTGCGAAGCGTGATGGAGATGAATGTTTCAATCTCTTCTGCTATGGAATGTTTATAGGTGGGTTGAAAGACGAGTGGCTGTGCGCCCGTCTAGTTGCAGTTGCTGTGCATGCTGACACCATTGCTAGCCAGTTAGCGTCTGCTACTGCACAGCTAGACAGAACCACGTATAGGCTACATCAGTGTTCTGTACAGAAATGTACAGACTGCACAGTGCCACAGTGCTACAGCTTGGTCCCTGCTGGACAGGTATGGAAACATACAAGACATCACCGGCACCAGCGTCATTGGAAAGCCGTTTGGAGACTTGAAGAAAATTATGTCACTGTGAGAGACCCAATCGCATCGCATGGTGAATACACCGGGAAGCACACAGACGATTCTGCAAACGAGTCTTCTCCGAGTGACAGAGGACATTCGTATAATCATGTTTCTCACTTGTCAAAGTTCAAACAAGTCTAGGTTTGGAAATTCTGTATGTTTGGCGCTGTTAGGATCAGAAGGTTTACATCACGTGACCGACGCGTCCTGAACGCGTCGAGCAATTTCAAATTCATCCGTTGTGTACATATGGCGTCCATCGACATATGCAGTTCTGAGACATAATTTTTAAATACTTCATATATATACCTGAACAGGCTGATTTCTCCTTTTGTGCAATACCACACCTCGGAGGAGATTCATGATCAGCCTTGGCTGTGTGATTCCTCGTGGATTCACTGGATGGATTCATCTTCGTGCAATACACTAGATTGCTCTCAAATCTCCGATGGCTTTCGAGCGACGCTGGTGATGCCGTATAGGCCTATAATGTGACGTCTCCTACCTTTGCGACAATTCCATATTTGGCAAGTTCACCCCTGTGTTGTGTCAGCCGCTGTGATGCTGTATATAAACTCCCTCGGCCCTGCTTTCTCTCTTTCATCCGCTCTTTCATCGTTTCTCTCATGTTCACAGCTTTTGCTTTGTGCGGCTTCCTTATGTTGGAGTTTTGGACGTTTGCGCAGGGTATGTGGCGTGCGATTCAGACGGAGTCCTACTTGGCATTTCAGCACCAGCCTTGGATCATGCCCGCCAGACGCCACATGGTATGTTTCTTCCTCATAGTGTCCTCTGTGCCCGATGACCAACGTTCTCTTGATTGCGCCCAGGTTTGACAGCGAGCTTCGACCACACGCCAAATAGTATGTCTGTTTCTCGCGCGCCACATTCTTATCCACCTACTAACCGACATCGAAAGCTCAGGTGTTGAAGGCAAACCTCAACGTGCATCAAAATTTACGATCCAAGGACACGAAGAGACAACATGATGAAACCATACAACACAGACGCTGACCTTCGCGGACGTCGCTCGCGGCGTGGACGGCACAGTGGATAGGACCTGGGTCCTCCTGATCCTCTTCAAGTGGCGTCTGTTGGCCACATTCGCCGGGGCTCTCAGCTGTGACTTCTCTCCGCCCTGTTCACCTCCTCAGCATCCCCCTGTCGGTTGCACTGGCCCGCACCCTGGCTTAGGCACCCCGGCCCACGTCAACTCAAGACTCTCGTGGCTCGTAAGTTCACGCGAGATGAGAGGGTACGCTCCATTGTCATGTTCTGGCTCCGCCATTGACATCGCACCGTCTTCAGGGCATCGGTGGTCGCTGTCATCCAGGTCGGGACCTAGTGGTGGCTCGGGACGTGGAGCGTGGGCCCTGCTCTTTAAACCAGTGACGCCCAGCCGGGTTCAGGTTGCAGGCGTTGCTAACGTTCCATCCCGTTCGTACCTCAGTGCCCGCTGGGTCTGGGGTGGCATCGTCACTAATCAGTCTGCTTCCTCGGCGCCAAAAGGCTCAAAAAGCCGAGGTCGTCAGCACGAGTAAGTCCACCCCGGTTTAACAAAACAAACCTGAGACAAAAAAACACAATCTGGACAAGAGGAGAAAGGACTATCGCGACCCGGGTCACGGGGAAAGGTGAGTAGTTTCATTTCCTGATGTTCATGGCTGCCTTCGAGACTGGTCACGGTAGTATCAGCTCGAGACGCCATGCGATTACAGCGCTTTGGATATGCAACGTCATCGCATGGAGTCTCGATGTAGCTGATCTGACGCGTGACGGTTTGTTTTTCGTAGTAGGACTGGAATAAATACGTTGTACTACGTGTATGTACGTAGTGACCTGCGTTGTCGTTTTCCTGTGATATTCAATTGTCGCTTGTTGATCATCGTTTTCACCTGTTTTCACTATACCCGACTGGGGAGTGCCATTGCTGTTTATGTAACACATCGACGACCAAGCATAGCAGAGCATGGAACTGTAATCATTCTGCCGGAATCTCTGGCCTGCAGTTGGCAGCAGTTCGAACTTCTATGGGTGGCGCGCAAAATTTAGCATCTCCCCCGTCGAAGTTCGGCACTACTACCAGTCAGTTTAACTCCGATCAGAACTACAGTCGATGCATGGGTCTACCTCCTTCGCTCTTCATTCGTGGCGGGAAATGCTGCCTTCAATCCAAGCGCATATACTTCTCAGTCTACCAGTTGCAGAGCTGTGGATTGCGTCCTGAATAAGTAGGTCAATATCACCATCGATTTGTATATATGCGCATTCTTACCCCAGAGATGTTCACTGTTTTTATGAATTACGTAGATGTCAACGCAACCGCGGAGAAGAGCATCATCATTCATCGTGGTCCACGGCTGGCCTAGTTTTTGGAGTTTCTGGGGCCGCGGGGTATCAGATCGAAGAGTTCAAACTTCAAGGTAGGTATCTTTTCCATCAGCCGACAACTCTCATGCCGATCTATTTCAGGACCAGCATCGTAAGATCGTCATCGACGTTCGTGGTTTCGGCGGTTCAACATACCCCGCTGATGTACAATCGTCCAGTACGTTGTCCGATATCACCAGCGATCTCATTTGTGTTCTCGAACATGTTGGGATCAAACCCGCTATTTGTATCGGGTATGTTTTGTAGAAGATCTGCTCCGACTCATCTTCTGACATCTGTATAGTCATGACTGGGGTGCTGATGTATGCTACGAGGCTCCCAGGGGACTGCCTGATTTCTTCTATGCCTTGGGTAGCGCGACCATTCCGTAGGTCTGATCTTGACAGGCTCAATCTGTGTACAGTGACGGCTGGAGCTCTGGGTAGCCTGTATCCAGCTGGTCATTAGTAATGACCAAGGACACTGGACGGCTAGAAGTAACAGCATTTGACCTGGACGACATAGCGAGGCAAAGTGATTATGATGAAGTACTGTTCCTAAACACTCAACTGCGGTATAAGGAATTTCTGGCCGCACAAGCCCAGAAACAAGTTGCTCAGCAGGTGCGTCAGTACTTGTTACTTAGCGATGACCCATTATGTCATTAATCTCCAACTTGAACGGCACTTCCTTGTCAAACACGCAGAATACTATGCCCTCCCAAATTTGCCCGATAACGCGGCAAATCGTCTTCTAAGATCACGGAGAAACTCCACGCTGCCATGAACCGCTTCCAACGGGTCACTAAGAGTCGGACATAAGTACCTTGTCGTACTTCATCGCACAGCCATACTCAAGCCCCTTTTTGTTTTATTTTTAGTTTTGGAGTATAATTCACGGATTCAACAGATTCGGGCAGTGGGGTGGCATCTGGCTGATTGAACATTCCGCTGGCTACGGGTTCGAAGTATGAATTACATCATGCCCGAGCTCATCACCATACCACTATCGTATTCGTCGGGCATACCAGGTGGAGCTGCGGAGCGATAGCGTTATCGCCTCATTGCACCTTTACCCACAAATGGGAAAAATCCTTTGAAGCCTTCCGGGAGTCCACGGTATCACATTTCGAAGTGGTAGCTTGGTCGATACGCGAGCCTGGAAGGTAGCTAACGAAGTTCTGCCGCGAACAGCTGTAAGGTATATGCGGTTGCCTAGACGTGAAGGCCCCTGACGCGGCGTTGTTGCGGAAGTTGGGATCATTATTCCCCCAACCCGTCCCCCTCTTCTGTGCACCAATCGGGCAGGCTGGTCATTGCGCTGCAGTGGTCATCTTCCCACATGGAAGTCTATGGGCAAACACCCCGTGAGATCAAGTATGGGCAATTATTTCAAAATCACACTTTACCGAGGCTGCTTAACTTGTAGTTTTTCCGCAGTAAAATGAATGCGTTCATGCAAGGCCGATGGCCGGGTTTGCTCAAATGGCACTCATCTGAATCTTCAATGGGCTAACCAACATGTTCGTTCGTGTCTTTATATTTTCTGTCATCTTGCTTCTCGTTTCACAAGCCAGCGTTGACGCATCAACTGATTCGACTCACTGTGGTCAAGGCATAGCTCGCTGCTGCGAGCAGGTGAGAGGGATTTATGAATGGCGAAACACACTTGTGCTTACCTGTGTTATAAAAGGATTCGGCTGAGCCGGGGAACGTTAACGATGAGCAGTGTCAAAGCTACACAGAGCCCTGTGCAAGTGGCTACCTACCATCTTGCTGCTACACCGTTCCCATCTTGGTGAGTGCCATGATTCAATTCAACAGCGCGGTCGATCTGAGTTGGCAACAGTACTATTATTTTTGCAACCAGACTGGGTCAGGTTGAGGGTGGGATTGCTAGGATTTTGTAAAACACGTTACCTTTGAAGTTGAAGGACATCCGTTTGCCCTGAATGTTAGATAGAATTTACTGAATGTCATGAATGTATAATTACACACTTGTGCAAAGTGCCTTGGACCCATCACGTTCATTCAGTGCGCTCAAACAGCGCTACTCACACAAAGCCTCGACGCATGGCCTCGACACATGATACTATGAAATGAAATTGTGTCTTGTGCGGCCCTTCTAATAGGGTGTGCCCTGATCAGAAGGAAAAACGAACATGGACTCCCGTTACTTTCAATTGACTTACACGAGAGTCGATCCAAATAATAGTGGATAACATGGTGGCGGGGGCGTAATTGAAACGCAAAATAAAGTATCCCTGCAAGACGACAAAATTGACGGTGCATTGTCTCATTGATAAGGATAACCTGACATCGATCTATATTTGCCTTTGACTATATAAGTAACATGTCGCACCATGTGTATGACTTACGTTACAATAGCCACTGCGGTGGCACTTGTAGCAATATTTGCTGCTGGGGAATCCCAGAAAATAGTCGATTTCAGCTTGAGTCATCCTATGACATCAGTTCGCCGCCAAGAAAATTGCAATATGAGACTAAGGACCTTGCATATCCTTCTCATCGGCCTGAGGGGCCCTGAGGCCGTTTATCAGGCTGTGTTCCAAAAAAAAAGTGACAGAGATACCGAAGGATACCTATCACTGCCAATGATGTACACCAACCATCAAAGATGGTCACTAAGGAGGGGCACAAGGAAAGGCTAGTAGTACGATGGCAGATATTCGAGGAGGCATCCCATACGTAGAAACTTACTTCAGCAGAAGACGATCTCACTCCAACTCGACATGTTTTGGCCTTGGAGCGGCTGCCAAGGCCTCGAAAGGTGCCCCTCAGAGGGTACGTTCCATTTCATCTTCCATGACCTACCACCAACATCGTACCATCTTTTCGGTGAGGACCATCGAGCTGACATTGCAAGCGTTGCCAAGGTCCCATCCGTTCGCCCCTCAGTGCCCGCCGGGTCCAGGTGGCATGATCACGAATCACTGGTCTACTTCCTCGGCGCCAAGAGGTTCAAACCCCGAGGTCGTCAGTGCGAGTAAACCCGCCCCGGTTTGAAAAATAAATAACTTCCAACAAATGACGGGGTCATGAAAAAGGTTTACTGACATTCATGGTTGGTTGTTCTCAAGACCGGTAGTATGTAGTGTATCAGCTCGAGACGTCATGGGACGGCATTCCATGTGGTGTTTAGCTTCCACTGTCGTCTCGACGAGCTGATTTGACGCGTGACGATTATTCCTCTAGTTTTCACAGAAGGACTGGATTCTGGAAGTATACTACGTTTTGGTTTCGGCAGATAGGCTGTGAGATTCAATTGTCGCTTGTTGATCCTCGTTTTCACCTGTTTTCACTAAACCTGACTCTGACCTCATCGACCGAACTCGAGCCCGAGCATAATAAAGAAGAAGCAACAAATTTTCTTTCATTTGGTCTGCCTACGGGAGACCTACCGTCAGACCATGGACCATTGATCATTCCGCAGGAATCTTCCCAGTTATTCCAGGTGGCGGCAGCTGCAGTATATCAATGGAATGCGCGCAGAATTCTAAGCGGCATCTTCCCTGTTGAAACTTGTATAAGTTTACCCAGCGAACACCAATGCGAGTCAGTTGACGCCGTGAACTCTTATCAGAACTACGCCCAATGCATTGGTCTACCTGCCTCGCTCTTCCTCTTTCTCTTTCATTCGTGGTGGGAGCTGCTACCTTCAATCCGAGGGCGTATACCATCCAATCTACCAGTTGCAGAGCTGTGGATCGTGTTCTGAATGAGGAGGTCGATATTACCATTGGTACGCATATATGCGCGTTTCTTTGCCCACGGAGATGTTTATCATGGTCGTAGATTATGCGGACATCAACCCGACGGCGGAGAAGAGCATCATCATGGTCCACGGCTGGCCTAGTCTTTGGAGTTCCTGGGGGTACCAGATTGAAGAGTTCAAGGTAGATATATCTTCTATCAGCCGACAACTCTCATGCCGATCTGTTTCAGGACGAGTATCGCATGATAGCCATTGATATTCGTGGCTTCGGTGGTTCAACACACCCCGGTGATGTACAGTCGTCCAGTACATTGGCCGATATCACTGGTGATCTCACTTGTGTTCTCGAACACGTTGGGATCCAATCTACTATTTGTCTTGGGTAAGTCTTGTAGAAGGTCTGGTCCGACTCACCTAATATCTGTACAGTCATGACTGGGGTGCTGAAGTCTGCTACGAGGCTGCAAGGAGGCGACCTGATATCTTCTATGCCTTGGTAGGCGTGACCGTTCCGGTAAACAGATCGTTGCTTTACAATTTCCCTGCCTAACAATCATGACCAGTATTTGCACGCTGCTAGCCCTTTTGCAGACAGCGCTCAGCTCACAGCTGTCATGCCTAAGCTTGCATACCAAGTTTTCTTCGAAAACCACACAACAGAGGCCGTAGCTGAACTAAACAAGGATATAAGGAGAAGCCTACGCGCTACATTACGCACAGTAAACAGTACCCCTCCAGATAGCTTCCTCACAAGCACCAGTACTTATCTCAGGTGCATATGTCAATGTGACGGAGGTACGTATGACACCCATTCTATGATAATGTTGCTAACCTGGACTAGATCCCTCCAATCCCTTTTTTCACCTTGGATTATGAAGATTATTTTGTCGAACGGTTCAGCATACAGAAATTTGACCATAGTATGGAACGGAATTCCTCAGAGACTGTACTGGGCTAATCAATACCCCGCAGCTCTCATATTCTACACTCGCGGAGTGCGTAGATACCTTCTCACAATCCGCCCATAACTGAATATGAGATGCATAGAACCGCTATGGAGCATGGCAATCTACTCAAGCACAAGGAAATTACACCATTCCCCAACCCGTCTTGTCTGTCTTGCCTCTAAACGTGGGTTGTCTGTCCGGTTGCAGGACCTTATTTATGTGCACCACCACAGGATCCTGTCGCAGACTGGGTATTCGCTGCCAAATACCTGAAATCCGGGGCGTTCCTACCACAACTGACGACCAAGGTGAGTGATATGACCCTTTGCCAAGGACTACGGTGACAATCGAATGCAGACCTATGGAAGGCGCCCATTGGCCCCACCTCGAGCACCCACAAGTGTTCAATAACATTCTCAGAGCATGGTTGGAGACCTTGGAGCATACCCTCACGCCAGCCCAGCCGAGTCTTCTCGGACGAACTGTAATCCACGACCTATTCCTATAACTTATCCGCAATTCAAGGACCCAAGAGAAGTAGAGTAGACACTCAAGGACAAGTGTAAAATAGCAATAGCATGATGCATTATGTACATGGATCAGCGGAGTAGTCCACCAGATGAACATATCTAGACGTGCACGAGGAGGTGTTACTGGAAACAGCATGGACAGCGTACATAGGTACAGTACAGCATAGGACAGTGGGGTCATACGAGTGCATACATCGGGGTAGATCACAACATTGAATAAGTTACGCGTCAGGAAGGCCGTTACCGTTCTGTAAACCGACACCCAGGGTTTGGCGGAGCAGCATTTCAACGCGGTCCCGCTCGTCGCTGATGCGCCCCATTTCGTCCTCCCAGCGTGCGACGCGGTGGTCATATATCGAGCGAAGGGCACCGAGACTACCGAGCGCAGTCTCGAGTGCACGCTTAAGGTCGCCTTCTCGTGATTCCGAGCTGCCGTCGGAACCATCGCCGGAAGAAGTTGAGTTGAGGAGCCTCTCAACGAGCGTTGTGCCCTTGGCGCGGGATGCTCGTCGACGAGCAGCGATGCCTCGGAAAGAGTTTCGTATGTTGTGCATGCTCGGAGACTGCGTCCCTATTTCACGACGAATCGAGCGTGATGTCAGAGCATGCAGTTTTGTAGAATGTGAGGGCTGCAGCGAGGAGGACCATCGTCGTATCAGTCTCGCAATCAAGCGCTTGGAACTATGATACGACGGGCAAATGTCAGCACCAACCCATAGCTTTTGACGACAAGTCATCTCACCGCCTGCTGCTAGGGCCTCCCACCGCGTATCCCATCTCCTCCGTCTCTTTTCGATGTTGTTGACATAGTTAGGGGTGATACTCCAAGTCTAGCAAGTCATCCTTGTCATCCTCGTCTTCATCCACCCACTCAGTGCCATCATCAGGCAGCATCCCATTCACCCAAATCCCCTCTTCAGCAACCTCAAAGCGTTCCTCGCCAGCAGTCTCCTCACCAGATGAGTACGGCTCGGGGCTCGTATCCCGCGGTTGCGTGCTGTCCACACGAGGCGGCGGCTTGATCTTCCGCTTTGTACTCTGGACTCGCAGATCCGCGGATGCCTGACGCCGCTTGACTCTGCTAGTCGGGAACGGAAGGCTGACAGGTTGGTGACTCGGGCTCGACTGGATACTCATGGTTGCGGTGGAGTCGAAACGTGGCCGTGCGCCTCCTCCGAACGCACGAGATGCCTGCAGGAACGTCCATGGGTTGTACCCAGGGCCAGGGAAGGGCGTAGACGATGGGGAGAATGTGGAGTCGGATAATGCTGCGTGGTTGTTCAAGGCGTACATCTGCATCTGGAGAGCGAGCTGCTCTTCGATTACCGAGGGATGGTTGGGGTCGTAGTTGGAGGAAGGCGCGGTGTGAATGGGATAGGCAGAGTAGGTGTTGTTACGCCGAACGTGCGAGAATGGGTAGGGATAGGGCGAGCCTACTGGTGGCGCTGGGCTGGCTTGCATGCTTTGCATGCTAGATATCAACGGCGACGGAGCAGCAGTCTGGCTGTGGGGCGTGGGTGGTATGGGCGCCACTGGACGAGGAGACTGGAAGTAATGCGAGATATAGGCAGCTGCAGCATCATCATGATTCTGATCATCCGAGTAGACTTGGTTTGAAGCGGGTGCGGCCGTCCATTGCTCTGGTGCTGCTGGTGCTGTTGTTGTTGCTGTTCTGCACCACGAGTGTCAGAAAACGTGTGGCTGTGTTGGTGCCGCAGATCATGCTCTGGTACAGAGTCAACCTGCTCAGTCGTCAGCCTCACCGGAAGTGCAGGCGACTCACGGCGCTCCTCAGTAGATCTGACGGGAGGCTTTTCAAAGACGGCTGCGTCGAAGCTTCGGAGACCAAGTCGGTCTGTGCTGCCGTTGCGGTGATGCTTTGTGAGGCTCGAGAGGCGCTGATTTGCGGCCTGTGAGGGGTATTGCCTGGCCGAATATGGTTCCGGTAAGCTAGCAGTGGGTGAGCGCGGAGTGTAAGACTCTAGTTCTCCTTCGTGGTCTCCGTTGCTGTCGACGGGGAAGTCGTGGTCGTTTTCGATGAGAGTATCATCATCCTCCTCATGATATTCATTCCCGTGAGTATAGTTGTCGCCGTTCTTAGTGATTGCGATTTCGTCTTCCGGTTCTTCTTGGACAGGCAGTGACTTGTCGGGAGTTCGGGTTTTCATGGCCTGCAGGGGAGGAGTGTTGCTGGCAAGCTTGCTGACTGCAGGTGGGGTCACACGAGCATTGTCGGCGGCAATGGCTTTCCGCACCGTGGGCGGCGGACTGGGAAGCCTAATGGAGGAGCTTCCATTGGATTGATATGAGTCCCGCTTATACGAGACGTAGTCGTCCACTGCAGTCACACTCTCGCCGCCGGACGAGCCGGTAGGCGTGTGGTAAGGGGGAGAAGTGCGCTCAGGAGAGGGCACACGCTGCTGGGGGTGTCCCAAGGGTGAGTAGGACGGAGACCCAGTCTGACTGGACGGGAGAGGACGCTCGCGTGCACGAGCACTATCGCTCGGCTGGCCTTCCTTCTCGCGTTCGACAACGCGCATAGAGCGGGAGCGCTGCAGACCGCCGCTCCCTTGACCGTCTGCATCCTTTGGACTCGATCGTTCGTTCGCGCGGACACGATCACCGATGGGGTCTTTGAGAGGTGATGGCACCTCACGTACATAGACGGCACCGCTCGCTGCGCCACCAGCGTAGGCGACGCCAGACATTCCAGGCACGAGCGGCTGCTGACTCAGGGCCTGCGCATAGTCCGCTCGCTCAATCTCTGCCATGAGCTCTTCTGTCATATGCCAATTCTCCTCCATAGCATGGAAGTGTGTTAAGAACTGGGGAGGAGGCACCCTGTTAATAGGGCGTGGGTAGCCCATTTGTGGATTCATGAGGTGGGCGTGGATGTTGGGCTGACTGAGTGAGTGTTGGGGTAGAAGAGGAGGCTGATGCATGTTGGGCTGGCTGAGTGAATGCTGAGGAGGAGGTGGTGCTTGATGCATGTTCGGCTGGTTGAGTGAGTGAATAGGAGCCGAGGGAGAATAATGTCCCTGGATTGCGTCCTCTCGGAGATGAGACGGCTGATTGGGTGGAGATGGGAGTTTAGTCACGTTGGGTGCGGCTTGCGCGAGGGCCGGCGGCGAGGAGGTTCGTTTTGACTGCGGGGAGATGTTTGCAGTGGTGGGACTCGCTTGTTGTGCCTGGCGCTGATTCGCAGACTGAGGTGCTGCTCCGTAAATCTGCATGACGGAGGGCACGATAGGCAGAGATTGGGCCTTGATCGTCCTTTGTCTCGGAGATGGGGACATCTCACGAGGAGGTGTGTTCTGGGACGAGCCTGTTATAAAGGGTCAGTTTTGGAGTTTGGAGTAGTTATTGGATAAGAGAAGATCCGCTAGCGTTGTGATACGACTAGTGAATGACAATGGAAGAATGTCAAGAAGCGTGACTATCGTACGGGGAGAGGAGAGACGTAAAATGTGAAGGATGTAGTATCGGCACGCACGAACGCCCGGAACATGCTAATCATGATGGTAATGATGATCCACACTTTGAGAAGGGGCTGCGATGGGAACAATAGACACGAGAGCAAAAAATAAACAGCACAGACCTTGAACACCGGGATACATTTGAACTTTTCTTTGTTTGTGTGGGGACTGTGGACTTGTCATGGGCTATATCAGAGCTCGCGATGACTGTTATGCTCGCTGTTGATGGGGGAAGAAAGCAAAGGTCAGATCTGAGAAGATAACAAGTTGAAGAGTGCGCAATTCAAAAGTACGCGCGTTTCCAACGTGGCTTGCTGCGTTGCAAGCAGACCGTAGGGGGTGGGTAAGGGCCGTGATAGGAAGCGCTGCCTCGAGGCAAGCCTGACAAGGAACACGCCCGGTCCGGGTCCAATCACATCATTTCATTCAAGCTGTACCTGTGCTAGCTTGCCAGAAGGCGCTATCAGCCTGCACATCATGATTGTTTACATTTCCTACGTTCATAACCGTCAATTCAATCAGAAACATAATTATTGCACTCACAAGAAGTCTTGACCCACAGCAACCAACCAGTGCTTCGAATTATTGTGGAGAATGGAAACGTTACACAATCGTCACACGCGTAATAGGTCACATTACGGAAGAAGACGTCCGAGCTCTCATCGTCCCATTTGATGGCGTCCAGCTCAGCCAGTGCAAAGTAAGCTTGACTTTCATTAATATTTGTTGGAGCTCATCATTACAATAGATTTCTACAGCTCTACGAGTCCCTTCCAGCAGATGCACAGCACGCTCTTGTCGAGAGCTCACTTGCACCGCTCCTCAATGTAGTTTCTACAGAGAAGTCAAGCCGCACTCTTGCATCAGCAGCACGCATGCACAAAACATATGCCAACATGCCGTCCTTGAACCTGAAAGCAAAAAAGTTGGAGATCGCTTCACTCCTCGACGAACTCGCCCGCGACAACAAACGTTCTTACGTGAAAGAAAAGTCTCACAAAGAAGAACTCCTTGCAGAAGTCATCGAGAGCGTCATCGACTGGCTCAATGATATCTGGAGCGTCGTATATGAGTACGGTACAAATTTCTCCAAGGCCCATGCTTGTCTTTTGTACGCGTCTCAAGCGGTCGAACAGATCGGGAACGCGCGAGTCGGGTAAGGTGTCGTGGAGTCCTCATTGGTGTTACTTATATCGTTACAGGTGCAAGTGTTCTTTCATGAACATGTTCATCTCTGTAAAGATCAGGCGCTCCTCCCACAAGGTCGTCAAGTCTTTCCATTTCACGGGCGCGCACAACCTCGAGCGTGTCATGCTTTGGATTTGGCGCGATCTTTTTATAGTCATGCTTGCCGACGGCACTAAGCGTCAGAAGGCTGCCATTCCAGATATGCTCGACGATATTCGTGCCGAACTTGGCTGGAAGGCCCTCGAGCGATTACTCTATGGCGGTCAAAAACGTGAGCTCCACTGACTCGACTAAACTATGATAACCTTTACACCGTGGCACCAGCTGATGACGACGAAGATGATGACGGCTTTGATTTCGACGATGATATCGATTATGACGATGACTACAGCGAAGACTACGCTGACGCTGACGAAAACTCCGACGGCACTGTTTGCAGCGATGCTCATTGTCCCTGTGGATTCCACGCATCTCATTGGTCTATCAAGTTCAACGATGTTCGCACATCCCTGCGTGATCTCATCCGCACCTCCCTCATCTCTCTTTTCGCCACCATGCCCAGTCCAATCCTCTTCGCAAGTATCGGCGATATATCCGAAGCAGATGGAATGGACGACGATGAACTTTGCAAAGAGCTCCTTCCCATACTCATGCGTGTCGCCACCCACAGCTCCGAGAATTATGCCGCAGCACTACAAATATGTGCACTGCATTCACATACAGATAATATCAATAGCCTGCTTGCCAGTCACGCCCACCTTCTGCGTCCCCGTGACACGCCCGCACACCAGCTTGCAACAATGGTCCTTGCCACACAACCGTCCTATCAGTTCAATGCACTGCGCATCATCGAGAAAGAGCTGCTCGATACCGTGCATGCCATACGCGCCGCTGTACGGAGTGCCTTTTGCCATATCGATGTTCAGGCCAATAAGACGGAGCTCACCGAGATCATGGCATTGCGCCTGGAGGCATTGGGCCGACGAGGAAGGATTGAACGCTGGGTGAGTGCTGTGGTGACGCCCTCAAGTGACACTGCCCATCCGATGGCACTGGCGGCACTTATGATGGGTATCCCTCTCCCCCCTGGGATGGAAGGGGCTATGGACGATGCCGACCCGCTCGGGTACATCGACATGGATATTCAGGACCCGGAGCTGGATGACCTGCGGGAAGATTTCCGTCCAAACCTAAAGGCACGCCTCGAGGGTTGGATAGAAGCAGGCCGAACAGTCAAGGGAGGGATGTCGGTGTTGCTGAAGTTGTATGCTGTGATCGTGGAGATGATGCCGTTCATGGGTGCACCGGACATGGTGGATGAGATGACGGGACGGTGGGTTCCTCCCCGCTCATCCCTTACATCAACTGATTGAACTGACGACAAAGGCTCTCTGAGAAACCAAGTAAAGTCTTCCTCTGTGACGCGCTTGATGCGCTGTGGGATTTCTGTAGGCAGCAGAGGCGCAAGTTTGCAAGGCCGAAGAGCAAGCCAAAGCCGCCCTGTGCCCCCAATACCTCCCAAGTATCAGGGCAGTCAAGTAATTCTAGCGGAGTGACGTTCGTCACGATAAATAACCCGCAGTCTTGTCCAGGAGTAATGGACGATGTCGATTGAGTTTATTCCTTTGATTTTTCTTACAGTACGCATTCTTAGCTTACTAGTACGTTATTCAATTTGCCTTGCTAGATGAACTCTTTTGAGTAATAAACCACGATCCAGGGTTAGGGTTCTCCAAACACACACAAACATTTAAACCGCAGCCTTGTTTCCGTATTTGGGACTCACTTTGTCAAGGCCTTCGCAGAAATTACTCAAGTCCTTGTATTCGGCATACGACCAAGTGAATCGCTCCGCACGGAACCAGGTTATATTGATACAAAATACAAAGGTTGCGTGGGTTTGACAGGCATTGCAACTTCGCGATGTAAGTGTACCCATGGCATTTTGTTGTCCAGACCCATTAATATCAGCAGGGACATTCCCTCGAATACAGCTGTGCCTTTCCTCAATGACATCCTTCTTCACAGCAGTTTCCCTATATGACTCGTCTTGTGGCGGGCACCGGGGCTATATAGGCGAGTCAGAAAATTGACCAGCACATTAACCGCACAGTAACTGCTCGTACCTATAAGTCTCAGAGCCGCCTTCCTTTATTCTCTTCTTATAACAGAGCTTCAATCAGCATCGAATTCTCGAGCTCTCCACCTGCCCATTCACTCATTTTCTTCCTACCTATTCGTTCTTTTAACCCTACTTGCAAGCCAAGATGATGTTTCTTTTCCGCTCGACGTTCATTACCGTTTTCTCAGCGTTTTTTATGGCGCTCTGCTTGTTTTCGATATCTGGTACGTGCGGCCGCTGTGTTTCTTTGTGCCTGTACTTACCCCACAACCATAGTCTCTGCTGTACCGCAATTTGGCCGCCCCATGCTGCATGCATTGGATGCCGTCACCACAGCTTCTGGGCTCGCTGAGGCCATTCCCACGTCAGCAGCTACTGGTACGGGCACAAACCCGGACCCTGACCCTCAGGTCGTCGAAGCAGCCTCATCTCCATCTCCATCTGTACGTGTTTATCATTTTGTTGTTGTGATGGTGATTCTGATGCTGCATGTCATTTCAGGCATCGAGTACAGCCACGACGACGCCGGTTGCTAGCGGTACCAGTACGAACGGCGCGTCGAGGAATCTGGGTGGTGGTATGAGCATTATGATAGGTGTTGTCGTGAGCGGGGTGTGGTTGGGGTGCTGAGCTGTGCAGCTGTTGATGTTGACGTTGAGCCAACGGTGACTCTAGTCTGATCTCACACGAAGGACATTATTTATTTCTTACCCATAGTCATGCTATCTCTGCGTTGTTTTCATGGTTTCCTGCATCGTATCGTTATCGGGTATGTCTATTACCATAGACTTCAGCACGTGTCATCTACTGCTGATTATTTATGTATGTGCTAGTATCCGTGTCTGTAGCCTTTACTTTACTTAGTACTTGTTGTATCTATTTGTATCTCCATTACATACCTTCTGGCGCATACAGTGATTATCGGTATCTGTCAGACTGCAAACACTTGGACATGAAAATTCTACAATCAACTATTACACGTGTTAATATTGAATCGTAGTCTCCGTGCAAACGCCATTATGTTCATGACAAAATTAAAATGTGGCGGCCTGGCGGGGCAATTTATATATAGTCTGGCTGGTATTTACATTCCCTTCTATGCCGTCCTGTATTTTCGAGTTTTCGTCTCTCTTGTTGGTGGTTGCTTTGTACTTATTTAGCGCACTCAAATTTCCCCCGATGATGATTCAGGCATGCATTTGACAGGCGCAAAGTTCAAACTTACGAGACCCCTGCTTACACACAATTCCTCCTTTCACAATATTTCGAGTTTGCTACCTCCCGTCAGAACTAAGTACGGCGCCCTACAAAGCCGCTTGCCTAATCCTAAACGCCTCACTCAACAGAGTCATCACAGGTGATCCGCCTTGATCCCGCCCCTTCACTGATGTACATGGATTCCCATTAGTGCGACATTTGTGTGGTCCCACCCGGCCCTGAGTCTGTCCAGCATCGCAGTGCTTCAACTCGTACGTACTAGGTCACAGGGTATCCCGCTCTTTCAAAGTTGAACCGAGGCCACCTGATGAATTGTGCCGCTGCTCGACAACTTGTTCACAGCTCATCCAGGTCTACGGTGACCATCCGTCCTTTCCCAGTTAGTTTTCGCTAAGCAACCTCATAGAGACCAGGTTGTTACTGCATACAATCTGCTAGCTTACAATGGCTCTGACACCATAGGACTTCTCAATCTCCAGCCTCCTCTTCAAAGAAGGTAGATATTCTGCCTGATCACCCCAAACTTCGCCTTCGCTGCCACTAAAGTCTTTGTCACACCCCGAATATTTATCGGGGCTTCACACGCCATGTCATCAACCATACTGCACTGGTGCTGAAAACAGAAACACTGCCCACTGCGACCACACTAAGCTGCGCAATAAAAGTCGACCTACCACGCCAGTGAGTCATGTGGTTAAATCCAGGACGCAAACTACCCATACTTACACAGGTGCCGCAGCCCGTACAGTCGCTCTTTCTGATGCAAAACATCTTAGCATAACAAGTTACCGCTTGCTCAGTGCCCAACGGCACGGCAGATACCGATACCACCAAAACAGCAACAACGGCGAGAACAGAGGAGAAATGCATCGTTTGTAAGGATGTGACAGGGGACGAAACAAATCTGAAGGAGACAGTAAGAAGACACCTTGCTTTATATACTGAATATTGGCGAAGGAAGAACCTATTCACCCTGAATTAGAACAGTTAATATCTGCAATGCCAGCAGATTGTCACCTAATATGTACATTATCTATTGGCAATTGGCGTAGAACAAAGTGAAACCAGAAATTGTTGTGGCTCAAGGATGAGGCAGGGATTACATGGTTCCAGCGAATCTCATGACGATCTCACGCAAGGTCACCAGTCTAGTCATTATCGTACATGACGACTTTGAGTTTCCAGAGCTCTGCCCCCGATCGCGATGCCTCCTTGTAACAGTCTACTGTGACGGTAGACTGTCTATCAATCCGGGTTGATTGCTGACAGCGATCTGTACGCTAGGTCGACCTCATGGCTGTCTGAGGGCTGTTGAGAGGAGAATATGCGGTTTGGGCCTAACTAGGGCTAGTGAGATATATTACTATCACCAGCTGAGCGGTGGACGGAATGA
Organism: Suillus lakei; assembly: GCA_016628065.1. NCBI lineage: Eukaryota > Fungi > Basidiomycota > Agaricomycetes > Boletales > Suillaceae > Suillus > Suillus lakei. The sequence continues at coordinate 23,844 of JABBWA010000233.1, read as the reverse complement.
CCGAGAAGTCAGAGGATAAGGATATTCAAATTGAAGTTTAGTCAGTCCGATAGACGCACCTGTGCACCAAGTATTGATACAAAGCTAGGGATGGTAGAACAGTAGTTATGCATACTTACCTAGGATTGCCAGCCCCCGTGCATGTATGTATACGGGTGGAGAATCACTTGAGGAAGCATACATGAAGCATACAGGTGGGAAGCTGGTGCGGGGTTCCTGATGATCAGCACGTCCTAAAGAGGACGGCGCCTATGTAGGCCAATGGCCTTTGATGGCTTCTTCGAGGCCTTCGAGGCCTCTCCTGGTTGGGCGTGTCCCTGCTACATGCTGCAATCATAGTAGTATCGACGCACGGTTTTGACTCTTACTTTCAAATTTGGACTACTACCATCGCGGCAGCCCGTCAATGTCGCAGAGTTTCTACTGGAAGCAAGCTCTGCACTACTGTCAGGATGTTCTGCCAATAGTGGTAGTCATAGTGAACGATTATGAGGTGATTCAGCATGCGATTACGAGACGATTCAAAATTAGTGTTGTTGGCAGAACCCAGGAATTTTGCCAGCCGGTTTGTTGTGCCTGGCGAATGGCAGAACTCACGCAAAGGGTGACCACTACGATCACTACTATAGGGGCTGTCACAAATGAGTAAGTTCGAAGATCATCAATATGAGAGTCTGGAAGTGACTCTGCAGAGACTCTGCATGACTCTAGTTGAACGTTAAAACATTGAATCTCCAGGTTATCAAATTCTTCCCCTGAAGCACGATGCCAGTGTCCGGCCAGTGGATATCTCATTTTCAACCAGTTCCACGAACTACGAAGCCTGCTGCTTTATTTCCACATTTCAATCCCCCACTCCATCCTCCCCCACGTCTGTTTCCATCCGCAGATGGTTTTGCTAGATTTTCGATACCAGTGATACTTCGTCGCCCTCTCCTTTCGACATCGATGGACCGAAACCACAGGTATCTGTTTCTGTATGAACTGGTTATTTTGAGTTTGTCATCTGAACGGTCTTGTAGTGCTATTACCTACATGCTTCCACGGTCGAAATATCATCGCCTCAGTTTCTTCCTGAAGAACTTCCCCCAATGGTGAGGCAATCAGGGATCAAGATAAGGCAGATGTCGTCTAAGAAAATAATTTGGATCAGTGTGCACAAAATTGCCCCCGACACTGTCGCCAAAGTGCACTTATATGCTCATGAAGCCATCACAGAGGCGCTCAACCTGAGCATGCTTCGGAGCATGACGACTATCCCTGTTCCTGAGGTGCGACAAGTTGTCGTGAACGCCTCCTCCAACACCTACATTGTCATGGAGTATATCGACGGTGAGACACTAGCCAGCTGCTGGGATCGTCTTTCCCTTCTCTCGAAGCTTCGCATTGCTTGGACCCTGCGCGGTTACATCGGCCAACTTCGCCGTCTGCGAAGGTCTGTTCCAGGTACCCTCGATGGGGTCGCATGCACGGGGCCGATCTTCACCGACTACGGCGCAGGTCCATTCACTTCTTATGATGAGATGACAACATGGCTCAACCACAAGTTGGATGTGGCTCAGCAAATGAAACGCGCGCCCCTTGATGCTCCCCGTTTCGACAACTCATGGCCACTGGTCTTTACGCACCAGGACTTGTGCCCTAGGAATATCATGTTGGCGCGCGATGGCAAGGTGTATATGGTGGACTGGGAAGGATCTGGATTTTATCCTTCATGGTTCGAGTACATCGGCATGCGTTCTGACGAACACTTCAAGTCACGCTTGTGGGATTTTCTGATCCCTTGGATCTCGCGTTCCGGTCAGTGATTCCTTGACCAGGTAGTTATCATGTGGCTAAATGGTCCTCCGCTTCAGTTTGTACACGAAAACGCATAGATGAGTACTGGAGAAATATTGTGTGGGCGGTCAAAGTGGGTGTTGCCATGTAGCGGCCTGTATTCAGAGAGCTGTTTGTCAGGAGCCTCATCTCCGCACCTTGGAAAAGAGATAGTAACGGCATGCAGGGAGATCTCTCGATGGTGACTCATGTTGTCGGTCAGTTACATCAGATTACTCTCAGTTCCTGTATATGTTATAACGCGATCAATATTTGATTGCAGATCAACGTGTCGAGTCCTGTTCGCAAAATCTTGCCTCGGAAGCCAATCCGCCTACTGCGATGCCGAGTCAACTCGATCGTATATGACAGAACTTCGTGTTCTGTCACAGACGCGCCATGCAGATCTGAAGGGCATTTCGCGCGGAAATTTGCAGGTTCCATGTCGAATGACAACTTTGAGTATTATTAAGATTGATGATAGTATAGTCTAGATCGTGCAGCCTGGCTAGATCTATGCGCCATTACTCCCATCGACGGTTACACTATCGGTCAACAACTGGCGCATTAACAACCAAAGTTTCACTCACGGCTGACCCAGAGTTTAGAGAAGGTGATATCACTATTGTAATAGATTCAGGCTGGCAACATGATCCCACTTCGTACTTTTGACCTTTTCAAGTGAGACATGCCTGTCAAGAAAAACAGAGTTCATCCGGTCTCGTCCTTTTAGTCCCATTGCATTGGAAAATCAGAAAAGATATCATCAGTGCCCTCCGTTCTCGTGTTGAAACTGGGCAGACGCTGTTGCAGCGAACGAAGAATTCAACAAGCACTTGGCACCATACGTCAAAGTGCACTCTTTACGTCCAGACACCCTCTCATACACAATCAGCGGTCAGGCAGTTGTCTGGAAGCCAGAGCGGGGATGGTGTGATCCACACATCTCAAATTATCAGAGACGGGCTGCTGATAGAAAGTAGTGGTGGACCTCGACGGAGAACTAACGGTATTTACGGCGCATGTTAATCTAACAGTTATCATGAAGCTAACTTGACTGAACAGCGGGACGCTCGACAAGAACGGGAATCATCCAATAGTCTAGGTTTGGTAGACTTTAGCAGTCTCAACGCCCAACTAACTACCTATCATATCAGCAGTCGAATGCATGTCGATTATACAATAGCTGTGTATTCCTACTTTACGGGCAGTACCTTTAAAATACTCAGATTGTTTGGGCTGAACCTTGCCTTGCTGAAATGTCCTGTCGGAAAAAGTGCTCGTCGGTTCGACAGCGACATGAACTGCCACAACAATAATGCCCAGTATTGCCATCGCGGTGATTCAGTGCATCTGAAAGGATCTGCCATCTCATCGTGGTCATAGAATTACATTGAAGGAATAGAGAAAAGAATCAACGAGTCAGAGAGCTCTTTGCGCGCATACTCTCACCAGCGTAATATATCCAGATCGGGAATGGTATACCGATGACGATGGCAAGACCTGCAAGAAGGGAGTTGCCTCCCCCATAATCGAGTGCTGCGAACATTTGTTGTCCAAAGAGAGGGAATGCGAAGCCAAGCAGTGATCGGAACGTCTGATGATGTGTTCAGTGAACGCTGACGAAATTTAGGGTAGGAGAAACTCACAGAAGCGGCTGCAGTTGCGCTTGCAGCATAGGTAAATGTATCTACGAGGTATAATTGAATAGGGAGGCTTCAAAGGGGTTAGCCGCGGATGGCGGCGTGATACAGACGGGGCACACCCACAAAGTTGTCATAAATCCGAACGAAAAGATAGCGGTACCAATGATGGGCATAATGAAGTGGAGCTTGGCTTGGGCAGACCAGCCATACCAACTGAACGAAGGTTAGAGTCGGAGCAACATACATAAGCGTATGCATATCTCACAGCAGTCCCACCGGGGCGAACAACGAACCGAATATGAGAGCGGGCACGCGCATCTCTGGCTTACCATTTCCTCCGTTTTTTGCAGCAAGCTACATAAAAGATGCGTTTCAGCTAATGCGGCCGAAATAGAAGGAAGTCTTGACGTACGTGTAGGTATACCTTGTTAGAAAGTTTGGCGCTGACGATGGTGGCGAGTATGAATCCAACGCCAAGTCCAGTGTATGCTAGACCTCCGATTCCGATGCTGAAGTGGTATACCTCCGAAAAGAGGTCTGGTAGCAAGTTTTTAATACTTGTTCCTGTAGTACTGGGTGAATATGATCTTACTGGGGAACGTAGCAAACATCAAGTAGTAGATCCCTGACAGATGACTTCAGTCCGCATCCAGCATAACTTGATATAGGGTGCTAAGTACTCACCATAAATCCTAAATAGATGTCATCATTTAGCTGCATGATATTAAATGAAACTTACAGAGCCACGTATAAGCTGAGGATGAAGCATATAAAACTCCGGGTCAAAAGTATGACGGGTCGTTTGAGGTTGATCCATAAGTAAGCCCATTTATTCATTTGGTGTGCAGTGAGGACAGGATGTCCTCCGACTGCCTTTTCGAGATCTCTAGCTATTTTTTCACGACGAAGCCTGATCACTGGTGCATAAGATTCTCTCAAGAAAGGAATGCCAAGCACTGCGCCGACACCACACATCGCGACGACGACATAGAAATCATACTGTACGCCGACCGACTCTGCAATGAAGCCTCCCATGATGGGCCCAGCAACAGGACCTTGCGAGATGAGTGTGAACTTGTGTCAAGGTGGCATACCGGGAAACGCACCTATCAAGGGCCCGACATAGTATAGTGCCATAGCGGGAGCACGATCGCGTTCGGAGAAGAGGTCGCTGACGACGCCTCCACCGCATGCGACGGGTGCACTCCCCGCGAAACCAGCTTCCAGAGAGTAAGTAAACTTGTGGCAGCACAGGTTCAATGACAAACCTAGAAACCGAAAGACGAGGAAAGATGTTGTATTGGGTGAAAAAGCACAGCCGAGATTAAACACGAGGAAGAAGAGGTTCGCTAAGTGGAGAACCTTGAACTGATTCAGGCAGACGGTTCCACTGGTCTTAAAGAAGACGACACACCCATACACGACCATATACTTCGGACAAGGGTGCGGTAAACAAAGGACCGATGGCGAATGACAGAAGGAAGATGCTGAGAGTCAAACCTGTGACTGTTGGATCGGATATGCCATATTTTATGGCCAGGTCTGGCAAACTAGGTGCCATGATAGAACTTGCTAACGGTGTCACAAAAGTGTAGAGTGCAAGCTGACAGGAAACCAAAATTAGGCCTCATGATTAGATATTCAATTCTGACAGAAGGACTGACGATTGTAGTGTTTGTCCATTTTTTTGCCAGAGACCAATTCCTGGGGTTGACTGGGTCGTGTTCCCATTCATCATCTAACTGTTGAAGGTTGTCCGGAATTTTATCCTTGAAGTTGTCGTCTAGGATCGCAGAGGCGCCGTGGAGCTGGGAAAGAGGGGATTCGTCCACATCATCTTGATTTGGTACGCGAGTATGGGAGCTCTCAACACATACCGTTCCTGGAGGAGAGGCCGACATTGACCAGCGCAGTGGGCAAGGAAAACTTGAACGAGAGGAAGATAAGACATGTCCGGAGACAGGCTGATAATTAAGTAGATAGAGGGCGGTGACTGAGCAGGTATTACAGTACTGTACAATTATACCTTGACAGGCGCGATAGTCGGACCAGGGCTTTAAGATAACCCCCACTCTATTGGTTGTACGATTTGATTATAATGCTGGCTGTCATCGTGAAAGTCACCGGTCCCAGGTCTGATGCCAAGTCTTGGACAGGCGGTAAGCTAGGAATACGTCATAAGCTGTGTGCAACACCATTGCAATGATGAGCTCACCATCGCGCCCGATCCCCCCGCCTCGCCGACCTTTCGTGCTTGCCAGCAACAGGCGCGCCATACGATTAGTCTCCCCTAGGCAGACCCTTATAGACGAAGAAAGATAGTCGTTCCATACAAACAGCTACGCTCGGGGTGTGCCGCCAGCTTCAAACTCCGCGAGAGCTGACCTACCATGTACAGACTTCGCCGTCCCCTAATTATAGATAGTCGTTCAAAAAGACTTGGCAACACCCAAATGTCACTCCAATGGGCGTGGTGAGGTCTGTACCTGAGGCCAGAGCTGCCGAGACCGGAGACGATTTCTTTTTGTTTCTGCGCGTCATATCGTTTATATCGGGTAAGAACTCGTCAGCATGAGTAATCGCGTACTTTCTGCGTCGCCAGCATAGGGATGACAGCTCGTCGCGTTTACAACATCACGAGTCCTTCATCCTATTCTAGACTAGGCGCATTGCCCCATCAACGCGAGTCCAGAGCACTTGTCAACGTCCCAGCACAACAAGGACGATGCTCCTCGTGGATGCTGCGCTCCCGCTAATTGTCCGCTACACACACTAAGCCCCATAACAACTTGCCTGCGTGCCTCCCCGTCCTCGATTAAAACCTGCGCCTGTGAAGTATCAACTTTTCAACCTCGAAGTCGGGTTTAGTTGATCAACAAGACGCCCTCAATTTGGTGATCACATCGTGGTCTGTAGCTGTGGTAGCTGCCGAGTCCGAATTTGTTCCAGTCATTCCGTAAAAACAAGAGAAATCAACTGTCGGACGCCAGATCATCTCATCGAGACTCCATGCGATGACAGTGGATGACGAACTCATCCAACGGCACCGGAGCTGATCCTAACAGTTCTTGAAGAAAACCAGAAACATCAAGGAATGGAACTACTTACCTTTCCCCATGATTTGGGTCGCGATAATCCTTTCTCCTCTTACGCAGAATGTTGGCAGTACATCGGGCTTGTTTTGTTAAATCAGGGTGGACGCTGACGACCTTGGCTCTTGGCGCCGAGGAAGCAGATTGATTCGTGACGATGCCATACCCGGCGGGCACTGAGAAGCGAACGGGATAGAACGTTAGCGACACCTGCAACCTCAAGCCGACAGGGAGACTGAGCTACCCGGTGGGTGTCCTCGGTTTCAAGAACAGGGCCTACATTCCACGTCCCAAACCATCCACTAAGTTCCAACGTGGATGGTAACAACCACAGATGCCCTGAATATGGCGTGCAGCGGGCCAGAAGATGAAACTGGAGCGCACCCTCTCATCTCGCGCCCGAGCCTACGAAGCAGTGAGAGTATTGAGTTGACGTGGGCCGGGGTGCCTAAGCCACGGTGCGGGCCAGTGTAACCAACCGGGGAGATACTGAGGATGTGAACATGGTGGAGAGAAGTCAACCACCTGAGAACCTCAGTGAACGCGGCCAGCAGACGCGGCTTGAAGAGGGTCAGGAGGATCCAAGTCCTATCACCTGCGATGTCCACGAAGGTCAGCAGCTGGATTGTATCATTTTGTTGCTTGTTTGGCATCCTTAAATCGTGAATCTTGGTGCACGCCGGATGTTTCCATGAAAATATGGATCGATGTCGGTTAGCAGGTAGGTAAGAAGGCGGCGAGAACAAGACATACCTGTGGTGTCCGGTGGGAGCTCGTTCTTAACAGACCTGGAAATAAAGACAATGTTAGTTGCCTGGAAAACAGAGAACACTAAGAGCAAGAAATGCACCAAGTGGTGTCAGGCGGGCAAGATAAAAGCAGTGCTGGTGGCGGGAAGACGAGTGTGTCAATAGGATGGCATGCAACTCCGAGTCCGAGTCGCACCCCACATACCTTGCTCGAACGTCCGGCATAACGTGATCGCACAAAATAAGCATTGTTAATACGATAGAGGAGAAGACAGAGCGCACGGAGGACTGAGTGTTTATATAGTAGGACAGTGCGGCGGGGCCACGGTTGACGTTGTCGACACAACAGGGGGGGTGGATGTGTCACCATGGAGTTATTACGAAGGTAAGTAGGAGGCCCGGGCGTCGTACCATGTCATTGGCGTCACTGACCCGGGAAAGCAATTCAGAGAGCTCGAGAGGGATTGATATTGTTTTTGAGACCACGATCACATCCACTGGGAAACACATATCCAGATCTAGAGCTGATAAGAGCCTTGGCGCATTGCAAGGAAGTATTCATGTATCATTCAAATTTCAGCGAAATTTTCATAACCGGATATGCACGCATGCAAAATGGATTTGAACTTGTTCGACACGTCCAGTGACACGCCAGTGACATGATGTAAACCTTCTGATCCTAACAGCACCAAACATACACTGAAGTTTAATGAGGCCGCGTCAGGGAGGGCGGATACACTTGAGATACACAAAGAGTGAGTCTGTGGGATGGTAAGGACGAAATAGAGCCTTTCGGGAAATGCATATTTGAACCTCAGACGAGTACCACGGTATGTCAGCTCGATCCCAGACACAAATGCAGAGATGGACTCCAGCGGATACTGGCCAACATCATGCCAACAAGAAGAACGCGGTCATGTGCAGCTTCCTTACCTTCACTAAGATGGCTTCCTCATGTACGTCTTACTTCAATCATTCCCTGCATTTACTAACAACAGTTTGGCACTCAATCATCCCGCTCTCTCTCTTTGTTTCATCTCTTCTCTGCATCCCATGGCCTCCCGATATAGTAGAAGACTAGCCTTGTCTTCTTCATGTCTCTATCGAGCCCCTCCTCCATTCTCTTCGCGTTTATTGTGATGATCAACTTTCTGGCCCCCACCTGTCTATAGAATGGTACGGACTAGTAGGTATACGGATCTTGACCCTCATCCCTAATACTCGTGCGCCGCCTGTGCTCTACACTGCCCGCACTCGTGAGTCTCTCTCCCTCCTCTGAGTTCGTTTTACTCACGCAAACCAGTCCCGTCGCTGGCAGACATCAACAAGCACCACTGTCATCGAACCATCACCAACATTTTCCCCTCCTCCATCGCATCTTCTCAGCTCCCCCGCATAACACGAGCATCTCTCAGAACACCAGGGGATACTATTGCAAGATGAAGAATCACCACATCTTCGGCAGCCGCGAAACACACAAGATCAATATCTACCAAGCCGTGCGGGATGCTCTAAGTTAAGTAACCCAAGTCTCTCTGCACGCAGACCGCGTACTGACGAAATCAGTATTGCACTTGCAAAAGGTGATACTGCTGTCATATCTGACCATGACATGGTGTCATGCTAGTCACGCTTCACCGCCAATTGTCGATGTTCTTCTCACCAAGTCAATTACTGTGTTCAGAGCGCCTCCGTCACCCTTATGGGGGTTTTGTCACTTCTGCATGCCCGGGATATTCATAATGGTAGTCGCCCTCCCATACACATATGTTCTTATGAAAACTTCTAATACAGCGCCCTTCAAAGATCATGGGACTTTTCCCTTCACTGCCCTCAAATGTCCTGGAGTACAGCCGCACTGGGGCACTTCCCAAATTTTGAAAACCTAGATACAGGCCCCAACGTCGATGCCATGGCAAACTTGTTGATCGCCGCATCCACACAATCGGTTTCCAAGGTCTCTGCCAGAAAGCACGTCGAGAGGTTCACCCCCTCTTGTTTCGAAGTCGCCATCGTGTCCACAACCTGACATCAAGCAGCAGGTGCTCGACTCCCACGCTATCGCTGGTTCTCGCATGTCCGTTTCTCAGTGCGTCGGTGTCACCGTTTGGAACCATACTGACAAGCCGTTTTATATTTGGTGTGCGATGCTGATACATCAGTACCCTTGGATTCCTCATCCCTGGCTACCCGGAGGCCCTGGGTCTCAGCTAAAGAAAGGACACGGGAACTTTTTTTTTTCATCCAAGCTTACTCATGGCCTTTATAGCATAATGTTGGATAGGGCACAATGTATCCCCCAATAGCGCTTCAATAACAATCCTTAAAGTATTTGTATCTGTATCTGTATTTCCGCCTCCTCGGACAAAAGCAAGCTCCTCCACAGGCATTAACTAACCTCAACATCGTCAAAACTCATCAAGTGACGCATGTACGAACATTCCCCGCGCATCTTGCAAAACTTGGTCTAACAAAGGCCTAGGTGTGATGTGATCTGCAACATGCTTGCCGTCTCAATGGCTCTCGATGGGTCTCGGCGGTCTCTACTTCATTAGCCTGAGCATGGCAAGGTGCTCATTCTGGCGCGACGGAAGTGCTGGGTATGTGAAACAAGGGAGATACAAACGAAAAAGACAGATAACTCACCTATATAACATGAGGTAATTTCAAGCACACTTTTCAATGCATAATCTTCCTGCTCCTCGTCGTCCTCAGCATATGTTGCAAGTACCTTCTAGCTCCCTCCACCTCAGTCACCGGCCTATCATATCATAAGGATACCACTAAAATGTAACGGTAAGCACGGAATCTGATACAAGGCCCATCACACCGGATTTGCATCAATTGTCACAGCCTGACTCAAGATCCATGATTGATGATGCGTGAAAAATACGACACCATTCCTAGATTATAAACGAGAGAGAGAGGGCACTAGCCCAAAAAGGGGCCCAGGCGTCGCCCTTACAACTACAGGAAGCCTTTAAATTATTGCATTCCTACTGTATGGGCAGTGCCTTTGAAATACTCAGATTGTTTGGGCTGAACCTTGCCTTGCCGAAATGTCCTATCGGAAAAAGTGCTCGTCGGTTCGACAGCGACATGAACTGGCACAATAATAATGCCCGATATTGCTATCGCCGTGATTCAGTTTCAGTGCATCTGAAAGGATCTGCCATCTCACCGGGACCATAGAATTACATCGAAGGAATAGAGAAAAGAATCAACGAGTCAGAGAGCTCTTTGCACGCATACTCTCACCAGCATAATATATCCAGATCGGGAATGGTATAGCGATGACGATGGCAAGACCTGCAAGAAGGGAGTTGCCTCCCCCATAATCGAGTGCTGTGAACATTTGTTGTCCAAAAAGAGGGAATGCGAAGCCAAGCAGTGAACGGAAAGTCTGATGATGTGTTCAGTGAACACCGACGAAATTTGGGGTGGGGGGAAACTCACAGAAGCAGCTGCAGTCACGCTTGCAGCATAGGTAAATGTATCTACGAGGTATAGTTGAATAGGGAGGCTTCAAAGAGGTTAGCCGTGAATGGTAGTATGATGTGGGGCTACACCCACAAAGTTGTCATTAATCCGAACGAAAAGATAGTGGTACCGATGATGGGCATGATAAAGTGGAGCTTGGCTTGGGCAGACCAGCCATACCAACTGAACGTAGGTTAGAGTCGGAGCAACAAAAACTAGGTGTATGTATATTTCACAACAGTCCCACCGGAACGAACAACGAACCAAATATCAAAGCAGGTATGCGCATCTCTGGCTTACCATTTCCTCCATTTTTTACAGCAAGCTACATAAAGTATGCGCTTCAGCTAATGCGACCGACATGAAAGGCAGTCTTGATGTACGTGTAGGTATATCTTGTTGGAAAGTTTGGCGCCGAAGATGGTGGCGAATATGAATCCAACGCCGAGTCCAATGTATGCCAGACCTCCCATTCCGATGCTGAAGTGGTATACTTCCGAAAAGAGGCCTGATTGCAAGTTTTTAACATCTATTCCCATAGTACTGGCGAATACGATCTTACTGGGGAACGTAGCAAACATCAAGTAGTAGATCCCTGACAGATGGTTTCAGTCCGCATCCAGCAAGGTGATAGGTACTCACCATAAATTCTAAATAGATGACATCAGTTAGCTGCGTGATATTAAATGAAACTTACAGAGCCATATATAAGCTGAGGATGAAGCATATAAAACTCCGGGTCAAAAGTATAACAGGTCGTTTGAGGTTGATCCATAAGTAAACCCATTTATCCATTTGGTGTGTGGTGAGGACAGGATGTCCTCCGACTGCCTTTTCGAGATCTCTAGCTATTTTTTCACGACGAAGCCTGATGACTGGTGCATAAGATTCTCTCAAGAAAGGAATACCAAGCACTGCGCCGACACCGCAGATCGCGACGACGACAAAGAAATCATACTGTATGCCGACCGACTCTGCGATGAAGCCTCCCATAACGGGCCCAACAACGGGACCTTGCGAGATGAGTGTGAACTTCTGTTAAGGTGGCATACCGGGAAACGCACCTATCAATGGCCCGACATAATATAGTGCCATAGCGGAGGCACGATCGCGTTCGGAGAAGAGGTCGCTGACGACGCCTCCGCCGCACGCGATGGGCGCACTCCCCACGAAACCAGCTTTGCAGGGAGTAAGCAAACTTGTGACAGCAGAGGTTCAATGACACACCTAGAAACCGAAAGACGAGGAAAGATGTAGTGTTGGGTGCAAAAGCACAGCCGAGATTAAACACGAGGAAGAAGAGGTTCGCTAAATGGAGAACCTTGAGTTCATTCAGGCAAGTTATTCCGCTAATCTTTAAAAAGAGGACGACGCACCCACAAACGACCATAGACTTCGGATAAGGGCGCAGCAAATAAAGGACCGATAGCGAATGACAGAAGGAAGATACTTAGAGTCAACGCTGTGACTGTTGGATGGGTTATGCCATATTTTATGACCAGGTCTGGCAAACTAGGTGCCATGATAGAACTTGCTAACGGTGTCAGAAAAGTGTAGAGCGCAAGCTGACGGGAAGGCCTCATGATTAGATATCCAATTCTGATGGAAGAACTGACGATTGTAGTGGTTGTCCATTTTTTTGCCGGAGACCAATTCCTGGGGTTGACTGGGTCATCTTGCCATTCATCCTCTAACTGTTAAAGGTTGTCCGGAATTTTATCCTTGAGGTTGTTGTCTAGGATCGCAGAGGCGCCGTGGAGCTGGGAAAGGTGGCGTTCATCCACATCATCTTGATTTGGTACGCGAGTATGGGGGATCTCAACACATACCGTTCCTGGGGGAGAGGCCGACATCGGCCAGTGCAATGAGCAAGGAAAACTTGGATAAGAGGAAGATACGTGTAGCGTTCATAAAAGCCTTCGTTACCATTAGCTGAACAAGGCGCCATTCATTCATTTAGTATTCCCTTTAGTTCCTTATTCTTCTTGTATATTCCATAGCTCGATCTACATGAGGTCAGTACTCCGAGCTGCTGAGACGAAACCACAATCACATCCACCAGGAAGCACACAGCCACTGACAGAGCCAAAACTTCTGAGTCTTGGTGCGGCGTTCCAAGCTCGGAAACATTCAGGTATAGTTCAGAGAGACTTCGTACCTCATAATTACATGTCATATGGCCTGCGTGAACGGAAGAGTCCCTCTACAGCTGAATATTGTTTATTCATGTTGTTATGCCAGAGAACGTGATATCCAACCGCAGACTCCGGTGTTATCATACAGAACAGCCAAGGAGGCCAGTTCAGCCTCTCCCGATCCAGAGTAGAGATTCGTCCTCGATATACCCTTCCAAAGAGAACATAACTCCCTCCTTTGCAAGCATCTCCATCTTTCTATTGCACTGCACTCCAGTGTTCTTCTGTCCCCCTTTGGCGTTTGCGCCCGTGCCCCACTCACCGAGAAACCCACCAATGTACAAGTTTGATGCGATGATGCGGTGGCAAGGCACAAATGGTGCAAAGGGATTGTTTCGAAGCGCAGAACCAACTGGGAAATGAGGTGGTGAGAGCAGACAAAGGGATTGCGTTTCAGACGCGCACCTGATCGCGGCGAACCTTGCCCAAGAGCAATGCAGATGTCCTTGTACGTCGTGACACGACCGCAAGGAATTGTTCTTGTGAAATCGTATACTGCCCACTGATGCAGAGTGACGCGCTGGGAGAACCATGGATTAAGGAATAATATTGGGCAGTCTCAATGCATGTTGCTTGCCTTGCCGTCGCGCGTCTTGAAGGTTTTGCGTTCGTTTTCGCTCAAGGGATAATGCATCTTGCCTGTGAAGACAATTTCATGAGAGTTGTACGACATGGGCTACAGAATTGAATGTGATGGCATCCGCGATGCGGCTTACAGTCTGCCAGGTCCTGCATTTCCTCCCCGACTATGGACGCCCTTGAGGTCATTGTCCTATGTCCATCGATGGCACCCTTCCTTGAGCGCAATTGTGTCCTGATGGCAGGCATTATTCAATAGTGAAACGAAAAAAGGTGCTATTGAGATGGGATACGTAAGACGCTAAGGTGATACAAGGACGAGTATGAGCGTGTGCAAAGTGCTAAGCTCTCGTGACAGGGGTAAATATACAAGTCCCACACGTGACTTTGATTCAGGGCCGGTGAGATGGTGGCGCTCGTCCAATTTAACTCTGTCCGCGAGATGACTTGTAGTATGAAAAGGAAGTGTGTCTATCTAGGGCGTGTCCCTAAAGCCCATCAGGTACTGCATAATTTGGAAAGCGGCCTGAAATAATCGGTCTCTGCGTTAGGGCGCATCTGCATTACAGCGTTGTCGACTTACTACTGGCGCAAACTGTGGAATCCTACAGAAGACATTAGAAATGAGACCCTGTGTATTGCGGTGAACTCACATATGCCCACTCAAAGCTACTTCGTAATAAGTGAGTCCCCGCTCTGAGTGCATCGTCCCGTAGGCACCCACGCCATCCACCAGGAAGCTGTCATTGGTGATGGCAGTCTGGAATCCTTGCAAACCATTCCCTTAGAATATGATGAGTGATTAGTAGTGTACATCAAACATCAAATTACAAGTCACGCACAGGTCATGCTACAAATTAATTATTCTCGTCGGTTAAAGTGATACTGTTATGGTCAAGAACGCACTTACTTTTGAATGACAATTCTTGTTCTAAGTCATCGAACCATGGGTCAGATATACGAAGAGGAAGGCTCGCGAATGAAGTCATACCCCTCAGCAATAAGAATGAAGTCCGCAAGGCCATGCACGATGACGGTCCGCTGGTTCTTCTCTATAACATTCGGTAACACAGTGAAGGCAGGGGGCAAACTGCCGTCTCCGTTCGGGAAGACATTGATATTGGAGCATTCGGTCCACTCCGTATTGACGGGCGCGTGGATAGCTAACTTCACGTCTCTTCGATTAAAGTAGATGGGAGACTGCGTCTGCGGGAATGAACCTCTAAATCTGTGTCAGTCGAGTTGCATTGAGTCAATAATTGAGTGGCGTACGGGAAACCTAGAACATCCCATAGAATCGGATACTTGCATGCACAGGTTAATATAGTGCTGATTGAAGTCCTCTTCGACTCACAGTGTCCCAGATGCGATAGATATCGAAAGCGGGGTTGATAATCAGCGCATTATTGAAAATGTCGTCCCAGACATCACAGCCTTGGGCAAACTCGACAGAGTCTCCTGGCAGGGGGAGAAGGCCTGTTGGAGGGAATGTGACGTACTTATCCATGTAGCCAGTGTAATTGCACGTCGCGGCCATATTCTCGAGGTAGTTCATGAACGTTTGACTAAATCCTATTGGTAAGTAACCTGTAAACTAGGTTCGAGGGAAATGAACAAACTTAAAAGAGAAGAGACCAGCATATTTGTTCACGAAGTCCATTGCAGGGATCTGCTCTTGCACCACATCCCACGAGAGTGAAGCTGATCTTCATGTTGAGAAGAGACAAAGCAAGTCAAAATGTTACTTACGATCGCTGATCCATATCCCTTGCAACGAGAGGTCTAGTAGAGTGGGGTTCTCGTAGATATAGTTCGCGATATCTTTATTGGTCTTCAAGTTACGTTCAAAGAAAATGGCTTCTGACTCACAAGGCACGTATGTTCCAGCATACTGAATACAATTAGCACGATGTTTGAACAGACTCTATGGGAGAGAAACTTACACTTTCACCCGTTAGATACAGCTTTTTGCCATTGAGTTCCGAAAAGACCTCTAGGAACTGCTGCATGAAGCCGACGAGTTGAGCGGCGACATCATCCTCATTCTGTACGTTTGGAATGCCTTGCGAAAACCCCGTGCCAACAGGTTGCTCCACCCAAAGGACGGAGGAGAGGTTAGTCCAACTCTGTTGATTCACCGTTGGTTTGGCTTGACCCCAGGACCAACTAAGCGGCTTCAAACGTCTCAGTTAAACGAGCACTCCCTGACGGAAAAGAGGCTCACTCCATTCTCTTGCAGTAAACCTTCTAGGGAGGAGCAGCCAGGGCCACCGTTAGTCCTTCAGGTGGAACACGTCAGGTCAGCAGCGCAAACATCACACCGCTTCTAATAACGCACCAAAAAATCAAATCATCAAGACTCCCTTCGGGCCCAGGTGGGAAAAACCAGAAAAAGAGCTGTCGTCCTTGGTGTCAGCAAAGGACGTGCATAAATCAAGTACTCACCTGACGCGTCTCGTTAGGGCTGTTGCTGATGGGTAGAAGACCTGCCCAGCTAGGACCGACGTCGAAGTCAACAAGAGGAAGGGATTTGCCATCAACGTAAAATTCTGGACGAACATAGATCAGACGTAGCAGATATTTGCTTGTAGCACTTCATTCACCTGAGGCCTTTGGGTTCGTGAATGTGATATTCTGAACACCACTGCGCTTTTCGTTCTGAGGGCCGCTAGTCTGCCAACGTTTTGCTGCCTCGAGTTGGCGTTCACTAATCTCGTGCTTGGTCATCCTACGAGCGCTGGTGGCGACCACTGCGAGCAAAGCCGCAAACACAGCGAGAAGACGCATCTCCGTTGAGCAAACCAACTTGTTGAATTTGTGAAGGGAAAATAGCGAATCGTCTGGTGTCGTACATGAGGTTTGTATTTAGAATGGGTATTTCTGTAATTATGATGGGAGCATGGCAGGGAACGTATGATGGCACCATGCGTTCTCTAACTTCTTTTGTCGCGCAGCCATACCCGCGCACACATGTACCTGATTCCTTTACTCACGGTCACCTTCAGGGTTCTGATTTGCCGGTCCGACTTGAAGACTTCCAGGTTGTTGTTGGGGATGTTGGGTAACTCACGCATGAACCGCTGCGCGCCTGCTAGTGCTCACTGCTCATCGTCCATTCCTCGAGATTTTCAAGAGCTGTAGACACAGTAGTGTGAAAGTTTCCGTCGGTTTCCCCGGATCGCTCGGCGGCAGATCGCGCTGTCAACACTGAACGCGCATAGACAGGTCCAACTCATACATACCTCGTGACCTACTGGACATCATGAGTACCGGTATCACCTGCTCAAGATCCACTTCCGAACTGGGGTGTGTCCGAACGGCCCTCAGGCTCGGAGTTAGGAAACCACGATATCTACTGTTACCCAGGTTATCCGGGTTTGCTCTCATTGTTTCTGACAGCAACATGGTGTCGTTGAAGTTTGCCTAACTCTACTGTTAGAACAGTAATCGAAGCAACGTGCAAATCAGAGCAAGGGAAGGTGAAGCAGAGGGGGTTCATCAACGAGCTATTTGGCTCCGAGAAGCATCTCCAGCATGAATTACTCGGTTTTCTCCGATTCACATTGGGAGAATGCGGCTATGAAGGTATGGACGCTAGGCTGGGAGCCGGAAGTCATGTTGTGAGCATTTTGATTTCGTGATGCGGCCACACTTATCCTCTAAATGAGTAGTTTGAGCTTAACGATTTGCTTTAGAGAGATCGATGTCTGCGGCAAATATTATCCTCAGCCAACTTCATGTGATCGCTTGCACACCTGAATGGAGATTACTTCCTTGCGCACTTAGTAGGCGAATATAACTACAACTCTGTTGCGAGCCTCGTTGACTATTATTTTCAGGACGGTGTCTGTGATTGATCCGTCAGCTCCATTTGTTATGGGAGTGGACATCCTGGCAGGTCAGAGCGTTTACTTGAAGTTCGAAATTCAACAGGAGAATTTGAACGGAACAGGCCCATGAAGATTCACGCCTAAACAAATCGTCTGGTTTCCAAAACTACGATATCTGAGTTTTCTTTTTTGGACAGGTTTATTTGTCCTTCTCCACGATGGCGGATTGTGAGATCAGTGAAATTGATGTCCCTGAGACGAACAGTCAGGTTCGTCAGTCCATTGCACGACAAGGAAGCACGCCAATGAAGTTCAAAAAGCTGGTTCTCCTCCGAAAGTTAGTCAGAGCTCTTGCACCTAGGAGATTGTAGCCTGATTGGGGCGACATTACTGCCCTGGACTGGATCGGAAAATCATCCGAGTTCAAAGCTGTCTACCAGCTGACACCTGTTCGTGGCAGGGTGATGCATAATAATGGTTGATTAGAGATGAGCCGTTATGTATGGTTGATGCTCATGATATATGATGCCCTTGAGGCCACCAGTATGCCATAACCATCACGTCCCTTACCAGCCATGATTATGCATAATTATAGCCTGAGCATGATTGAAATTGAACAAATTGAAATGATCATAAGAAATAAGAAGGTAGTGGACACCGTGGTCCGTGGCAAAATGGAACCTGTTATGATCGAAGTTCAGAACTATGAGCGCTGCCTCGTGGAATCTAATCAGGTGGGGACAACTGTACCATTTGCATTTGAGACACGAAGACAGGCAAGCTCGTTATCGAGCCCATCGAAGACTTAGAGGAATTTGTGTCGTCGGTGGTCTGGTCATCGGACAGCACTAAAATTTACTCTGCCTCAGACAGATTTGCACGTGTTTTTGACAGTAACTCAGGCACACTACTTCATTGCTTCGGTGCCGGTTCTAACCTGAATTCCATCCAAATTCCATCGCACTATCACCCAAACACAATCACTGCGGAAGTGACAATTTGTGCAGACCTGGACAGTGTGCGAAAAGGCCACATAAACAGTACTTAATCAGAGGTGGTCAAGAATGTAAATCACCTAGTGATAGGGTAGTGGGAAGTACCCGTTTCGTATTCAAACCCGACACAGGAAAGCTGGTCATTGTAGATCAAGAATACGCGAATCACAATCTAACCTGACATTGGATTTTATATGATTTATGAGGATTGCATGTCTGATTTATGTCTGAACACGGTAATAAAGAAGTCTGATTAGGATCTGAATAGAAAGGCGCCATATGACCATTTGCTTCCCCTGGGGATTCACCCCGCTGCTCGATGCCTCCCGTTCGTTGCTTTCTCTTGTTCCTTGCCACCTCTTGCTGCCTCGATGTATAGCTCTCAGAGCTCACAGCGCCGTCCAAGTGGTGCTCCCAGTTTCTCTGTTCCAAATCATGTTAGTCAAGAATACAACTTCAGTGGTGATCAACCTCACCTGTCCCCATTGACCCCCATGACTCCTGCTCTGCCTCAACTGGATGATGTGTTCGGAGGGCCTCGTGAACGGACTAGTAGCATGGTAAGAAAGGCATTCATCTTGGACGGGAGGAGAAACTTACTTGTTTATTAGTCTGGTGATGCTGCGAGCGGGCTCATGCAGAATCAGCACAACCAGATGGGCACCGGACATGCTGGACAAACGAGCTCACCAGAGTTTTCCCATCCATATGGGCTCCCTCACGAAACGCCTTCCCATTCTATGCGAGCCCCTAGCGTGCCAAACTTCACTCCGTCTTCTCAGGGCAGGTCACCCTACCTCGGCCATGATTCGCGGACACCGTTCTCGAATAGCGAACCGTCATCCCGTGCACAGTCTCTTGGCCCTGCCAGAATGGAATACAATCAGCACCCATATCCTAGACAGCAGCAGCAAATGTCCATGCACGGTTTCAGTCGACCTCCATTGTTCCAGGAACCTGGAGGATACCGTAGTGATGATCTGCAAAATCAGTTTTCGCAGCTAGCAGCTGAGCATGCCCGCCTATCAAAAGAAATGCACAACTTATATGAGCGCAGTCAGATTACATCGGAGAAACTTACCACCTTAGAGACATTCTCACTCGACCTCCAAGCTGCAATAGCACAGCTTCAACGCCAGCAGGAACCGGAGAAGAAACTGAACCGGACTTTGGTGAACAAATATCCTGAATTGAAGGTTAATGTTTCATTAAAAGAAATAAGACATGCGGACTTACATGCAGATCAGAGTTTGATCCATCCGCTGTTCTTCGAATTTTGCTGTATCAATCAGGCCCTAAAGAGAGCTGACCGCATCAAACTGTTATGCGAAGTGGAGCCATTGGAGACAGGCGAACCTTTCGAGCTTTGCGAGCAGAAGCAAGTCTGGCATCCAAATTGGAAAGGCCACGTTGACGATGAAATAAATGCCGTGTTCATCCAGGAGATAGCCATGAGACTGTGGAATAACGAGAAAGTGAGTCAGGATTAGCGCGTGTTTCGAGAGGAGAAACAACTCAACAACGATAGGCTCTTCGAGAACGTGCAGGAACGGGCCAAATTCCCGATGGGGCCTATGCAATCGGTACCATCAGCGACTGCGTGAAATCATACTTTCGCAACGTACATAAGCAGTATCTTGAGCTCAATGACGACGAAAAGGCTGAGAAGGCTCTACGACGCAAAACAAATAGCAAGCATCGTGCGCGTCGTCAAACCGTAAGTCTAATCAGTGTTTATTATATCTTCAAGCGACTAATATAACTCACAAGGTAACAAAAGCTCGACGTAAGGCGGCCAAAGCATTCGAGTCTCAGGCTAGCCAAGGTGCAATGGCCATGATCGATACCGACTTCGCATCAGATGTCTTGTCGTATGCGTCGGACGGAGACCTGTCCGACAACACCATACAATGGCGGAAGGATGCGGGCGTCGGTGATAGTGCCTTCATGGTTGAGGGATCTGAATGGAGAAGTGTTGATGTAAGTGTCTCATTGACCTATGAAAATTAAACAAATACTCACCTGCATCAAAAGTACGTAGCGTTTTTGTGATGGCTCACATTCAAAAGCAAAAATGAATCTGAGGAAGGAGATGAAGTTAATGACCGGCCACCCTCAAAGCGCCGCAAAGTGACTCAGAAGAAGAAACAGTCGAAACTTGTATTTGATCTTGCACCTAGCAAGATGAACGAGGATCCACCTATCTCCCACAAGAAAACTAACCCGACGGTACCATTCAAGTTGATGGTTTCAGCGAAATGGCTGAAAACTCACCCGGACATGGTATTATTAGATGGGGGCGAGTGGTTAAGCGGATTCTATGGAACGGTGAGCGAAAAAGATGTCTATAAGCAAGACTGGACATACCTGAAGGAGCTTGATGGGTGGCAAAAGATGGCAGATGATGCGGGCTCCGAGTCTGATGTTGAATAGAGAGCGCTGTGTTCTTCTTGTAGCTGACTTTGTGCAAAGGATTGTACTGATTTTTGGATCTCTTGTGCCTATGACACGTTAGTTGTCTTGCAGAATGTGCAAACCGGCGTGCGAAGCTTGCGTTGCCCTACGAGATGCAGACATGTAAGGGGAAGTGAGGTCCTGGTCCTCCGTATTGGTAGAAGAATTGCGGAGGTCGGAATATTGCTTGAGGAAGTTGTCGCGGAGGCGACGGCCCTCATCAACAAGGGCATCGAGAATGTATGGAGTTGAGCGCTTGCGCGTTGATAGGTTACTGCACATTTGTTAGTATAAATTCAGATCAAAATGCAAAGTACATACCTTTGAAAGATTGATAGAGGCCCAAGCCTTTATCTTATTTTCGCCTATAGACACGGTTGTCATTGCAAGTTGTCCAACGATCCAGTCGGGATTTATAAGCTCTGGGAGCTGAGTGTCGTGGTTTTGGTATTGATCCCTCTACCATGAAGGCACTATCACCGACGCCCGCATCCTTCCGCCATTGTATGGTGTTGTCGGACAGGTCTCCGTCCGACGCATACGACAAGACATCTGATGCGAAGTCGGTATCGATCATGGCCATTGCACCTTGGCTAGCCTGAGACTCGAATGCTTTGGCCGCCTTACGTCGAGCTTTTGTTACCTTGTGAGTTATATTAGTCGCTTGAAGATATAATAAACACTGATTAGACTTACGGTTTGACGACGCGCACGATGCTTGCTATTTGTTTTGCGTCGTAGAGCCTTCTCAGCCTTTTCGTCGTCATTGAGCTCAAGATACTGCTTATGTACGTTGCGAAAGTATGATTTCACGCAGTCGCTGATGGTACCGATTGCATAGGCCCCATCGGGAATTTGGCCCGTTCCTGCACGTTCTCGAAGAGCCTATCGTTGTTGAGTTGTTTCTCCTCTCGAAACACGCGCTAATCCTGACTCACTTTCTCGTTATTCCACAGTCTCATGGCTATCTCCTGGATGAACACGGCATTTATTTCATCGTCAACGTGGCCTTTCCAATTTGGATGCCAGACTTGCTTCTGCTCGCAAAGCTCGAAAGGTTCGCCTGTCTCCAATGGCTCCACTTCGCATAACAGTTTGATGCGGTCAGCTCTCTTTAGGGCCTGATTGATACAGCAAAATTCGAAGAACAGCGGATGGATCAAACTCTGATCTGCATGTAAGTCCGCATGTCTTATTTCTTTTAATGAAACATTAACCTTCAATTCAGGATATTTGTTCACCAAAGTCCGGTTCAGTTTCTTCTCCGGTTCCTGCTGGCGTTGAAGCTGTGCTATTGCAGCTTGGAGGTCGAGTGAGAATGTCTCTAAGGTGGTAAGTTTCTCCGATGTAATCTGACTGCGCTCATATAAGTTGTGCATTTCTTTTGATAGGCGGGCATGCTCAGCTGCTAGCTGCGAAAACTGATTTTGCAGATCATCACTACGGTATCCTCCAGGTTCCTGGAACAATGGAGGTCGACTGAAAACCGTGCATGGACATTTGCTGCTGCTGTCTAGGATATGGGTGCTGATTGTATTCCATTCTGGCAGGGCCAAGAGACTGTGCACGGGATGACGGTTCGCTATTCGAGAACGGTGTCCGCGAATCATGGCCGAGGTAGGGTGACCTGCCCTGAGAAGACGGAGTGAAGTTTGGCACGCTAGGGGCTCGCATAGAATGGGAAGGCGTTTCGTGAGGGAGCCCATATGGATGGGAAAACTCTGGTGAGCTCGTTTGTCCAGCATGTCCGGTGCCCATCTGGTTGTGCTGATTCTGCATGAGCCCGCTCGCAGCATCACCAGACTAATAAACAAGTAAGTTTCTCCTCCCGTCCAAGATGAATGCCTTTCTTACCATGCTACTAGTCCGTTCACGAGGCCCTCCGAACACATCATCCAGTTGAGGCAGAGCAGGAGTCATGGGGGTCAATGGGGACAGGTGAGGTTGATCACCACTGAAGTTGTATTCTTGACTAACATGATTTGGAACAGAGAACTGGGAGCACCACTTGGACGGCGCTGTGAGCTCTGAGAGCTATACATCGAGGCAGCAAGAGGTGGCAAGGAAACAAGAGAAAGCAACGAACGGGAGGCATGCGAGCAGCGGGGTGAATCCCCAGGGGAAGCAAATGGTCATATGGCGCCTTTCTATTCAGATCCTAATCAGACTTCTTTATTACCGTGTTCAGACATAAATCAACATGCAATCCTCATAAATCATATAAAATCCAAATGTCAGGTTAGATTGTGATTCGCGTATTCTTGATCTACAATGAACCAGCTTTCCTGTGTCGGGTTGAATACGAAACGGGTACTTCCCACTACCCTATCACTAGGTGATTTACAATTCTTGACCACCCTCTGATTAAGTACTGTTTATGTGGCCTTTTCGCACACTGTCCAGGTCTGCACAAATTGTCACTTCCGCAGTGAATGTCACACAGCTATGGGACACAGAGTCCCGATGCTCGCTTGCCTACCAACTGCCATTCGAACACCAATTTTGATGCACACTTACATCATACACGCGACAGGCATTAACTGTGTCTCATTCTCTCAAGATGGAGATGCACCACGTCGGCATATAGTGGAATCACACACGAAAATCACACTGTGGGACGGTCAAAGACATAGCTCCTGAACTTCCAGTACGTGCTTCAACATAACCATACTTCAAGGTGACCAAGCTACAACGCAAGGAATCTCCATTCCAGTCACCACCACCCGTCTTGCCTTGAAGGCGGTATTCTTGCATTTGATTTCCCACCTTCCCTGGCTCATAAAACTATCACAGGTCAATGCTGCAAATCCTCTCATAAAGGAGGGGGAGATATGCCTATACCCGCCGCCGACGTTCTTCCAAGGAATATAAACCTCGTATTTTTTCCGTACAAAGGGCACCAGATATACTGACAAGTAAATCGTAGTAGCATCATTCGGTCGCCGATCTGGTCCCGCTTCGTCATCTCCAAGCGTCCCCCACCTAACCCTCAGCTCACCGCATCTT
>JABBWA010000232.1:0-74395 GCA_016628065.1 Suillus lakei | reverse complement strand
CATTGAAGCGTTCTTCAGTGAGGGCAGAGTCGAAGTACTTGAGAATGTCCAATTTCAATTGTGTCCAATCAGGAGCGATGAAGCTGGCCATTCCTTCAATGATTTCGCGAACAGGGATAGAGCAGTACTGGAGGATAGCGTAGCATTGTTCTGAATCTTGGGTGACATTGTTGACAGCAAGGAGTTTGTTGTAGTGTTCAAGGAAGGGCTTGACCATAACATGGTTTCCTTTGAACCTTTGAGGCGCATTCTTGCTACCAGGGATAGGCATGGTGATAACAGATAGGGGAATGGTGACAGTGGACATGGTGATAGATGGACCAGGTGTTTAAACGTGAGCTTGAAGTCTGGATAGGATGGGCGACGAAATAGGGGTAGGATGTGATGACGTAAATCGATGGAAATGGTGGAGCACGTGATCTAGATTACCACCCCTCGCGGTGGGCTCCAATTGTCGATCTTCGTTGCCGGTTTGTTGAAACCTTCAACAAAAACAACAAAACCAGACAATGCTACTGGTCAGCGGTCCTTGTGCTTAGAAGCGCTGTGTTCAGTAGTTGTTCAAAATAGGGTGGGCTGACCCTGATAGTGCTCCAAACACTTTGAGTTGTTGAAGAGTTTGGGTTTGTGGGAGTTGGAGGGTGAAGAAAGCGAAGTACTGCACACTGGCAGCAGACTGGAATGGATAGACTGGGCTGGACTGGAATAAATGTAAAGCAGAGTGACAAAGTTCCAGGTGAACAATGTCAGGAATGATGACAGAGGACTGTAAAAATGTGAAGCCTATCTGAGGCTTCAGAGGAGAATGGACATGGAATGGTGAACTGGATGAGTTTATTGCTCTGTAGCTAAAGTACAGGGGTTTATATAGAGTATAGTACCTGCGTACGTCTGTGTATGCAAAGCAACGCTCCAGGCAATGAGTAGGGCAATGAAGAGGGCAATGAAAGGGGGGAATGGAATGAATGTGCTGCACTTCAGGGGTAATGACTGAGCAAATTCGAAAAATAGAACAAATCCTATGCAGAATGAGTCATAAAATGGAGAATGAGTCATAAGGACAAAGAATGAGTCAGAGAAGGGCTGTGACCATTACAAACCATGACTCATGACCTGAGCCATCATGACCAATTACTATGCAAGCATGACAAAGTGCTGTGCGATGATGATGCAAGAGCTGTGACACAGCAATGACACAGCATATGGGCAGTGGAGAATGGAATGGAGTGATGATGCTATGATGCCATGATGGTGTGATGATCCAAATGCTCTGCTGCAGAGATGTCATGTGGTTGTTGGTGCAGAATGTCGACATGCAGGGATCATGGGATATACACAGTCTGTAAGACACTTCCCCAACATGATAAAGGGATTGGTCATCTGCATAGGGACTTGGTTGTTTGCAATCTCTGGTGAGCGTTAGGATGGAATGGCATGGTGTCCACAGTGATCATGAAGATGAGGTGCAAGTGGATAATGGTTTGAATGGTTCGACGAATATAAGCCGCTGAAGAGGATTGGAAATGGTAGGGTGATGAGGACAGGTTGAATAAAGACGTGGTTTTTGATGTATTGGTGCAATTTGGCATGGTCTGGCTGATGCTGAGGTTGTCTGAGAGTGTAGTGGGTGAAGATGGGAGAGCGTTGGAAGCGTGTGAATGGGGGAAAGGTGAATAAACCTCGTTGAATGCAGAATGCCGTAAAAATGCGGGATGCCGTAATTCTGTTGAAAATCGCTGAAAAATCGAAAAATTAAAGGAAAGGAAGGGAAACAAATGAAAAGGTGAGTAAGGAATGATATGGGAAATGAAGATATAAATAAAAAAAACCATGTTCTCGCTACCAAACACGTTTGGTGCGTGACACCGGCCAGTTACCCATGTGCTGGAAGGTGACACCGGCATGCTCATGAATTTATCATAAAACTCATTGCAGTTGAGGAGCTCCATATGGCTCATGCCGAGCATGCCGGTAAAGAACCAGAGGTTTCTGGAAAGGGGCAGACTGATCCCCATGCCTTGGCAAATGTTCACCCAAGGTGAAATAAATGCCTGTTGAGTCAGTGTGAGCAGTCTATATATGTGAGTGTCCAGCAAAAGAACTTACATCTCCTTCCCACATCAGATACTTTATCACAATGTATTGTACTTTGGACAATGTGACAAGCTTGGTCGTCCCAAGCGTCATCCAGATGGCCAGCAATTGGGATGCAGCAAACTCGAAAATATTGGCCACATTGGCGAGACCCATGATCCTTGTGGTGTGCGTATAACGTGCAGTGGATGAAGAGTGTGACATGGTGAATATGATGATCGATTGTAATCTGAAGTCCCATATATGTTCGATGAAATCGGAGTTTGAACATTTGTGGATGATTTTCTGAACTTGGAAATTGTTTCAGATGCTAGAACAGCCCACTATACCCACTCACTATTGGGTATGGCCAACCAGCGACTCCTGCAACAGATGCCGCCAACCCTTCTGCCACACCTGCCGCCAGCCCTTCTGCCAAGGCCAGAGGCAAGCAGAAAGCAGCCCCTGATGAGGAACCTGAAGAAGACCGTGGCCGCTGACTGGAGTGCGGCAAGCGTTCCCATCCCCATGCCATGAGCACCAGCGCCGCTCCCAAGGCCAAGCGCACACATGCAAAATCCAAGTCCAAGGCCATCATCACTAGTGATGTTGACTTGGAATTGGACAGTGCAGCGGTGCCGGCGCCTCAGTCAACTCCGGCACCAGCAAAGGTGTGTTTCTTTTCTTTTCTTTACCTTTTCTGACCTCCCACCAGCCTCTCAAAGGTGTCCTCAAGAGGACAAGGGAAAGTGTTCCCAACCCTGTCTCAAAGAAGGGACCCAGCTACCTGGAGACAGATGAGCTGGAGGAGGAGCCCATGATTGTTGGTCTGGCGCCAAGGATGGGGACTCCATATGTTGAGATCCAGGTGAGTAGTTTTTTGTTTTTATTTCTCATCATCAATCTCTGATTTTATTCAGCCTGCCCCAAAGTTTAGTGCCAAGGCTGCCGGTCCGGCCAATGGCCTTCAAGAGGACCTGAAAGCCAACTCTACCTCCCTGGTCTGGTCGCCTGCCTGTGGTGGCTGATCTGCCGCCAAGGCTACAACACCAACCAGGAGCCGCTGGCGGTGTATGCCCAGTGCCACCGCACCAAACACAAGTGCGGTGGCAAAGGATCTGCTGCACCTACAAAGAGTAGGAAACCTGCCACCAGATCTAGGTCAAGGCACAGGGCATCCATGGTGAATGTCACCATTAATAGTGATGGTAAGTTCTTGTTTTCTCTCTTGTCTCTGAAAACTCACTTTTGCAGATGAAGCCGGTTCCACAGGCAATGTTGCCACTGCCACCATCACTGCCGCCACCACTGCTGCCACCGCCGCCATCCCTGCTACTGCAGCCCCCGATGCTGATAACAGCTGCCAGTAGTCATTTGCCGAACCTGTTTTCTGGGGGTGCCCCCGATGCTGATAAAAGCCGCTGGTAGTCATTTGCCGAACCCATTTTCAGCCGAACCTGTTTTCTGGGGGTGCAGTCCCTGATGCTGATACAAGCCGCCAGTAGTCATTTGCCAAACCTATTTTCTGCTGAACCTGTTTTCTAGGGGTGCAGCCCCTGATGCTGATACAAGCTGCCGGTAGTCATTCCTGATATTCACCCATCCAGCCCATGTCCTTGTACATATCACTCTATTCCCTGCACTGGCGCCATGATATATCACTCTGTTGAGTTTACCTGTGACTTAGTTGCTGATATATCAGCATGGTATGTGCTGAATTAAACATAGAATGTAAACCTCCGTCATGCATAAAACATCTAGCAAAAACGAATCTGTATGTATGCTAAAGTATTTGTATTAGTCCACAAGAGGCACAGCAGTCCATGAGGGGATGGCTTCCCACAACAACCTGAACCACACAGACATGCTCTGGTGTAGCATTGCCTGGCGATGTGCATATGCAACTGCTCCCTCTGTGAATGCAGACAAACCAAATTGGCATTGCAAGCCTTGCGTGTCCCACCATCCAGCATGCCACTCCAAGAAGGCCAAAACACGACACATTTCCTCACGGAACAGATCCCAGCAAACTTCACATTGTGTCTTGCATACCTGGTACTCTTACCTGTCATACCCGTCACCCGTTACCTGGTACCTGGGCTCGTATACCTGGCTCCCTTCTAGTTATATCCGTGCTCTCTTACTCCGCATCCGCACCACACTCGTCTCACAACTCATCCGCAATCCGCATCTTGTATCTTCTTCACATCGCTTGCGGAATCCGTCGCATAGATTGCAGCTCTCAGAGCTATCCTTTTGGGTCGACTACTACTCTCGCACCAAACAGGATCGACACGCTATCACTATAGCGCGCTTCTATGATTTCTCCCACACCACACCTTACACCATTCCACACATAACACTACAATATATTAATCGAGTGATACGCAGAGTCATAATCAAAGACTTACAATCCTGCAATCCTTCCTCCTGATTGTTTGATACCCCAGCCACTTTCCATATCCATGAAATATTCTGTTGGCCGACCATCTTCCCTTTGTCGTGTTTGAGTGGGACCACATCTTTTCTCCTGTCCAGTGGCTTCAGTATCCAGCGCCAGTCATCATGCTTGCCTAGTTTCGATGTGAGTATAACAAGTGCATCTCGGGCAGCTGTGTACTTAGCTGATATTGCATCAATCCGGCTTTCAGCAGAATATATGATGCCATGAGCATGAGTGTTCACACACTGGCCTCGAACAAAGGCATCTTTGCACTTGTAGAGGTGGTAGGTCATGTTGATGACAGCGCGGAGGTCATTTAGAGCATTGTTTGCCTGCGCTTGATGCAGATCCCATTCGTACTTTAGTAAGTGGTCGTCACATGGGAATGTCAGGGGCAGTGATGAAGGGAGAAAGAGGTTGATTGTATGGGCCTTGTCCTCAGAGGGAATGTCACTGGGTGAACGTAGGCAGGATATATAGGGCATGTATAACAGTTGTACTTGGAACCAGGTACCAATCCTACAGTGGAGGCTATTGATCTGTTGCAGTATCTTGACTTTTTGGGCATTGGTGGCATGCTGTCTATTTGCCTCCAGCAACTGTAGTTCCTGTTCTTTTCTTGTCGGCGCTGTCTTCCCATCAGCCCAGATGTGGCAAAAATCTTCCGCTCATACCTTTCTGCAGTTGGACTTCATAAATATCCATTGCCTTTGGGTCACCGCTATGCCGTTCATGTGCTAGCCTCTCTTGTTCTTCCAAGTCTCTGACATTGTTGGCATCAGCGCTGTGATCGAGCTTCTCAAAGGCCACCCTGCTGTTGGCGAGCCCTTTCACTGCTTGCCTGAATTTCCGGCAAAGGGACTTGCCTTCAATGGTCCTGGTGAGTGCATTGTTTGAGAAGAGAGGGAGCACCCACTCATCCTGATCATTTTCATGAAATTGCAATCGTTCATTTGATAATCCAAGCACTCCTTGCGGTGAGGTGTCCCCATCCCCCGCGCTGATGGTGAGATGATGTTTAATGGCGCCCATAGTGTCTCCATGATCTCACCATCAATTCTTGCGGCACTGCTGATAAAGTTGGAAGCATAGCGAATATAGCAGCTGTCTTGGTGGCCATGAACATGCCATAGACCTATCCCCGGATTATCTCCAGCTGCTCTTCAATGTCCAAGAAAGGGTTGTCAGCTACGCGATCCTTTAGATACTTGTGGTACTGGCAATTAACATCATAGAATGTCAGTGCATGCCGAATGCTGCTGGCATTGTGTTTTAATGCCTCGCACAAAGCGTAGTCCATGTTCATCTGCCTGTTGGCTGTCGGCGAGGCTCTCAAAACAGATGTAAATTAAGTGCGAACCTTTCTCCCTTCTGAAAATCTGCCGTCGCATGCAGGACGAAGCAGCCATGCCTTGCACAGGCACAACCCCCAATGCCTGTTGCTTCCAGTCGGTGACAGGATGCATTGGCTTGATTCACTGTGCGGTGGTTGTTGCACTCGGACCGTTGAACAGCATCCTTCACCTGTGCAAGATGAGCCTTGTATTTGCTATCACCAACCATGAAGCCACAGCCATCCATAAGGGAGACTTCATCAATGGGATTCGCCGCATCCGCTTTGAAGTTGCCATCCATGACCAGCAATCTTGAATAGATCCAGCTCGGCGTCTCCAGATCTGATGTGCTGTTGGTCTCCTGTTGGTCATCTTCAATTGGCAATGTCACATTAATCCCTGGCTGGAGACATGCTGGACAGAAGAGAGTGAGATCGTCGGGTGTGATGTCTTTTGCCTCGTGACTGAAGCCGTTCCATTGTGACAGCTTGAGTTGCTGCCACTGCCTGGCCACCCTCATCAGCTCCCGGTAATGGTGTTGTGAACATCCTACCTGCAGCCTTGCAGAGCATCATTTCCCCATGCTAGCCAATACCTACACTCACAGTCCAAAGTCATTCTGAAGAGCCGCTGTCACGCACCAAACGTGTTTGGTAGCAAGAACATGGTTTTTTTTATGTATATCTTCATTTCCCATACCATTCCTTACTCACCCTGGAGAAACGTCCAGATGATCTCCAACGTGCCATGTCCACCCTCCATGCATCCCGTCTTCATTCCAAGCGACACTTTGAGAAGATCTATGCCCATAGGATGATTTATGACAACTTCAAGCCTGGAGAACTAGTCCTTGTTCGAAATGTTCAGGTGGAGAAAGAGCTAGACCGCAAATCCAAACCACGCTATCTTGGACCCTATGAAGTTGTTCGACGCAAGAGCAACAGTACGTCCTATGTGCTCAAAGAACTTGATGGAACCCCTATGCGACAAGGCGTAGCAGCATTTTGCCTCATTCCTTATTATCAGCGCAACAATCCCCTTCCCATTCCCCCTTCAGACGACTCCTCCGATTCTGATAATGATTCTCAACATTCAGATGACGACCTTGACGATTCCTAATGCCTCACCCTACGACTCTCATGCCACTCCATGCACCTTCATCATTCTTCATTTCTCATTCCCCCCTCTTCACTGATACAACCGGGGACGGTTGCTATTTCAACTTTCCTGTGGATGTCACGCACCAAATGTGTTTGGTAGCAAGAACATGGTTTTTTTATTTATATCTTCATTTCCCATATCATTCCTTACTCACCTTTTCATTTGTTTCCCTTCCTTTCCTGTAATTTTTCGATTTTTCAGCGATTTTCAACAGTATTACGGCATTCTGCATTTTTTACAGCATTTTGCATTCAACGAGGTTTATTCACCTTTCCCCCATTCACACGCTTCCAACGCTCTCCCATCTTCACCCACTACTCTCCCAGACAACCTCAGCATCAGCCAGACCATGCCACATGCACCAATACGTCGAAAATTGCATCTTTATTCATCCTGTCCTCATCTCCCTACCATTTCCAATCCTCTTCAGCAGCTTATATTCATTGAACTATTCAAACCATTATCCACTTGCACCTCACCTCCATGATCACTGTGGATACCATGCCATTCCATCCTCATGCTCACCAGAGATTGCAAACCACCAATTCACCATGCAGAAGACCAATCCCTTTATCATGCTGGGGAAGCATCTTACAGACTGTGTATATCCCATGATCCCTGCATGTCGACATGCTGCACCAACAACCACATGACATCTCTGCAGCAGAGCATTCAGATCATCACACCATCATGGTATCATAGCATTATCACTCCATTCCATTCTCCACTGTCCATATGCTGTGTCATTGCTGCGTCACAGCTCTTGCATCATCACCGCACAGCACTTTGTCATGCTTGCATAGCAATTGGTCATGATGACTCAGGTCATGAGTCATGGTTTGTAATGGTCACAGCCCTGCTTTATCATCTCTTTTTCATTCTCTGACTCATTCTTTGTCCTTATGACTCATTCTTTATCCCTATGACTCATTCTTCATTTTATGACTCATTCCACATAGGATTTGTTCTATTTTTCGAAAATGCTCAGTCATTACCCCTGAAGCGCAGCACATTCATTCCATTCCCCCCTTTCATTGCCCTTTTCATTGCCTTACTCATTGCCTGGAGCATTGCTTTGCATACACAGACGTACGCAGGTACTCTACACTATATAAACCCCTGTACTTTAGCTACAGAAAATCAACTTCTTCAGTTCACATTCCATGTCCATTCCCCTCTGAAGCCTCAGATAGGCTTCGCATTTTTCAGTCTTCATCATCATCATCATTCTAGACATTGTTCATCTGGAACCTTGTCTCTCTGCTTCATCTATTCCAAGCCTATTCATTCCAGTTAGCTGCCCCATGTGCAGCTTCATCTATTCCAACTTCCACCCCAAACCTTCAACCACTTGAAGTGTTTGGAGTACTACTAGGGTCAGACCACTCCTTTGAACAACTACTGAACCAGCCTTCTGAGCACAGGAACCGCTGACCAGTAGCATTGTTTGGTTTGTTATTTTTGTTGAAGGTTTTAACAGACCGGCAACAAAGATCGACAGCACGGGAAGAGGCTATGCACGAGGACAGTTCTACAATTTCTAGCCCTGAATCTCCAGCTTTAGCTACAACCACCGCATATACTACTACCCATGACGCAATTGTAGTCGTTGATTTGTACATGGCGGGTCACACGCAAACCTTCTCAACCCAGCTGGAAACCAGGGAAAGCATCCCATTCATACACCAAATAGCACTACATGGACCACAAGGAGAGTTAGTCCAAGTCAAAGCTCTCTTCGATGACGGAGCAATGGTCGGTGTTATGTGCGTGACAATATTCCAAAAAATAAAGCATCAATTGCACAACTGGACACAGTCTGCAAAACGGCTATGAATGGCCAATGCGATCATAATCAGTTTTATCGCTAAATGGACCAGGACAGTGGAAATCAACAACATTAAGGTACAATGCGATTTCAAAGTCTTCGACAGTGGTGGTAGCTGGGGTTTTCTGTTCAGAAAACCAATGCTCAAAGCCTTTGCGGCAATACACAATTATACAATGGATATAGTCACCATATCCGACAATTGGCAATTGACTGTTATCAAGAACCAACTTGCCAGGCCGATAGCCCACAAACATGTGGAGCAGGGTGTTAGTTTAATGCTAGACATAAAGCAGCGAGAGATAGCAGTGGGGGGCATGAACACACCCCCCTCAAGGCAAGTCCAAATGAACTATACAAGTACCAGTAAAGACAACACTAATACTCAGTACAAGCATCGGCAAACAACACACAAACAACCTATGGGACAATGGACAAAGCCAGAATATCTAAGGACCAGAAGTATGAGAATGGGAAGAGGAGAGAAGCAAAGGAAATGAAGCGCAGAGAGAATACCAAGCACAAGCATGTAGTGGGGAGCGAAATGCTCCCCTCGAGGGAAGTCAACCCGGCTCAATCAACTTACCTGAAAACCTGCAATTGACCAGAATGAGCCCACAGCCCAGATACCAGTCATAGGTGTCATCACCACAGACAAGGACAATGACCTACTAGGCAAGCTCCCTGAACCAGTACCATCGTCACAGAACCCAGCAATCTATACCAGGCAAATGGACCCTTTCAACGCAGCTCGAGTCGCGGTAATCACTCATCAAATAACACTCAGAGATGACTTGACAGAAGACAAGCGTGAGGAACTCGAAGAATTCATTGCAAACTACATGGACATGTTCACTCTAATGCTTAAGGAAGTCATACCCATCCCCGGATCAGCAATCAACTTGAATGTGCCAGAGGAAGTGGTCTTCAACTTACGTATCCACCAACGATACCTTAATACCAGAAATATATACATGACCATTGGCCCACTCATCTAGTTCATTCTACTCTACATATTACCTTCATGGGCCCACCCATCTCCATCGGGAATCATATCCCCCTCAGCCCACCCATATTCAACAAGGATATTATTTCATCAGCCCATGGTCCACTGGCCTGTCTACTATGGGATATTATGTACCTCAGTTGACCCATCTAAGATAGAATTATGTCACTGTAGTATGTGAAAGGTTACCATGGAATCAAACAGATACGGGAACGATGCAAAAGTATTTGAAAACAAATGAGAAGTAGAGATAAATATGTTGTGAGCAGGCGACTACAGCAGATCATATCATAATGTCTTTCCTTGCATTGTTCAACAAGTCAGTGCAGCCACTGCATTACAAGCTGCTCACTTGTTTAACTGCCTATAATGGCTCTATCCATGCACTTGCGATTCTAATGACAGACACCTGCTTGCATGTGGTGGTAAGAAAGCAGAAACTCAGTCATAGACAGGGCTAACAAATAGGTACCAAGGGCATCAAACTCTGGGATATCAAATCTTGGAAAGAACTCACATATTCATCTAATCATCATGAATCAAGGGGAACAGTCAGTTGCACAATCTGGGCCATGACTATGAAAACCAGACACCTGCTTGCATGCGGTGGCAAGAAAGCAGAAACTCAGTCATAGACAGGCTAACAAATAGGTACCAAGGGCATCAAACTCTGGGATATCAAATCTTGGAAAGAACTCACATATTCGTCTAATCATCATGAATCAAGGGGAACAGTCAGTTGCACAATCTGGGCCATGACTATGAAAACCAGGCAGAAACCCTCTGTTATGGAACAGGCCTTGGTTATATCATATGTTTGCAATGCAGTCTCACAGATGTAAGGATCTAGGTTTGCTGTTCAATTGTCCATTGACACCAGCAGGAAAAATTCCAGGAAATATGCACCAGGAGACTGGGATCAGGTTTTGAGATCACATGCTTGTCATGGCGTTCAACTTCCTCTGAAGGCAACCTGCAAATTGTGGTTGGAACTAGAGACAAAATGGTTCAGGGTTCTGATGCTCAACACAAGCTCACAGCTCCAGTCCATCTTCACAGTGTGACTTGAAAATATGGTGCCCAAGTCAGTAGTATTCGCAGATAACTAGAGCATCTATGTATTTAGGCTTTATGATGGCAACTTGTCAGTCCTTCCACTACATACTTTCATTGCCTGATGCTGAGAGTCAAACAGCATGAAACTGAAGGATGAGGATGGTGACATAGTGCAAGAAATTAGCTGCAAATCAGTGATGTGAGGAACTATCGCTCTTGACCTGGGCGCGAGACTGACATTATCTAGTGGTCATGCTGTGGTGTACTCAAAGTGGGGCATTTTCATTGTAGACAATGCAACAGACAGCTTTACATTATATCACCTTGAAGGTGATGGTGAGCCTATTCAAATGTTTGCAACTGGTGTGCCAAGCATGTTGGTCCTGAAGCAAGTGGCATTTGGGGAAGAAGGCAAGGTAGTTGTGGGAGTAAGTGACCATGGGCTAGTATATATATTTGATTGGAAGACAGGGCAGATACTTGAGACCCTCCACCACACGGACACTGGCCTTGTGCAAACAATATCTGTAAGTATTAAGACTGGTTGGAAAGAATGTCACTGAACCAGTTTAGGCATGCAATCTCAATTGCTGCTGCACAATTGCCAGCACTTCACCTGTGCCAGGGCGTGGGAAAAACTATGATTAAGTTATGGGTGTATGACTACGCAGTACCGAAGGGATCCAAGGTGCCCTCAGGGAATTACTGGTCCCTGTTGCACATACTGGTGATGTTGATATGACTACTGGCACTGCTATCTATGAGCATCTTCCTGCTGATAAATTATAGAGACAGCTTTTTGGTAGATGGGCCAGTTGGTCAGTAAGAATCTAACTAATGCACCTTCAGGATAGCGTACTGAACCATGTACATGGGTACATGACTTCAGCGACAATGATCAATGTGGCTGATGACTTTTCACAGCATGTCAAAGCTGCCATGATATTTGATGAATATGTAGATATTAAGGGCGATAAGGAAGGGCTGACCGAAGGATACATCAAAAATGACATTATGATGCTCCAGGAATTAGCAGCAAAGCTCATGGAGATAGCTCAAGAAGTGGGCAGAGATATCAACAAAGATGAACATGAGGGCAAGCACAATACTGATTACCCGTGAGCATCAAAAGGAGGTCAAGAGACAAAGGACCTATCTCTCATCCAGTAGCACGCTAATCGAACATAGACATAGGTTTTGCATTATGCCCTCCACTGGATTGGGTAGATGGACCAGATGATACATTCCGATGGATGAAAGTTGGGGTAGCATAGTAGTGTGTTGAATAGATGGTGTAAGCGAACCACAGGAATGGAAGATAAGTCAATTCCCCCTCCACTATATGTGTGGTGGAGGGGATGACAGATGTTAACGGCTGGATTGATTAACAGTTGGTCAATGGGGTTGGATTTTTAACAAACAACTTGCTTACCTGACATAGAAGACGGATGGGACGGGCCAACGTGATCCAAGGTGTCACAATAAGCAAAGGCAGGTTGGCCATTGTTCACTCCACTGTATGTACAGTGGAGGGGATGAGGGGTGTTGATGGCTGGACTTGTTGGTTGATTAATGGTTGGATCTGTCAACAATTGAAGCTTACCTGACTCAGAGGATTTATGGAGGAACAGGCCAGCATGATCTAAAGGATTGCAGTCAGCGAAGGTGGATTAGCCATTGCCCACTCTACTGTATGTACAGTAGAGGGGATGACAGGTGTTGACGGCTGGATTTGTTAACATCTGTTAATGGTTACAGCACACACCATCTTGCTCCAAAGATAGGAATGATGGACTCAATGAGCATGACAGTACATACCATCATGCTTTGAGGATGGGGACGATGAGCTTGTAGTTGTGACAAATGAAATGTTGGGGCCAAGGCTTGAATGGCTTGACGGTCAATATTATGTAACAATTTCCTAATCTGGTTGTTTGTGGTTGTTGGGCACTTTTGTTGCCAAAGTTTCAAGTCCCTCATCCTTATAGAACTTAGCATAATAGTATTACTATCTACTAGTATTACTAAGTTCTTTACTTGTCCTTTACTACTACCTTCTCCTAGGTTCGACGGTTTGTACTGTCGAGCCTACCATTCTCCTTGTCGACAATGGCCTTCCTCACCTTCTTCCAGGGCATGACTGGATGTACAGTCATGCCCTGCATTCTCCTCTTTCATCATCACCAGACCTCTCGGACCTTCCCCAGGGCATGACTGTATGTATGGTTGCCTGTGTTGGCTTCTTTTATCGTCATCAGGCTTCTCGTCGACAATGACCTTCTGCAACCTTCTCCAGGGCATGACTGTATGTACAGTCATACCCAGCATTCTCTGCTTTCATCGCCGCCGCCACTGTATGTATGGTCATACCCTGTGTTTGCTTCTTTTATCGTCATCAGGCTTCTCGTCGAAAATGACCTTCTGCAACCTTCTCCAGGGTGTGACTGTATGTACAGTCATGCCTGGCATTCTCTGCTTTCATTGCCGCTGCCACTGTATGTATGGTTGTACCCTGTGTTTGCTTCTTTTATTGTCATCAGGCTTCTCATCGACAACAACCTTCTGCAACCTTCCCCAGGGCATGACTGTATGTACAGTCATGCCCGGCATTCTCTGCTTTCATCGCTGCTGCCAACATCCCAACTCCAGGTCAACATCTGTCACTTCCTGGTTCAATGTCCGTGGCAGCCTTTCACGATATTGATCATGGGTTTAACATCCTTACCCTGCTTTTTCATTGGACCGCCTATCGCAGAAATAACCTGGGCAGAAACTGCAGATCTGTGAAGTGAGTCGTCATAATGCTATTTTCTTATTATTGATCATGGGTTTAACATCCTTTCCTGGTCTTCCATAGGACCCTTCATCCCATATTGATCATGGGGTTGACATCCTTACTGGTCTTTCATAGGACCACCTATTGCAGAAATAACTTAGGTGGAAACTCATCAACAATGACCTTTTCCAGGGCATGACTGTATGTATGATTGTGCCTGGAGTTCTCTTCTTTCATCACCACCAGGCTTATTGACAATGACCTTCTTCAGGGCATGACTATGTGTATGGTCATGCCCGGCATTCTCTGCTTTCATTGCCAACGTCCTTCAAAACTACCTACATATACCTTGTTCCCTCTCCATTAAGCATTGACAACTCACGGCCATACACATAAGATTCTAATACATGCCTGTGTCAAAATTCACAATGTCATCCTCATTTGGTAGTTCTTTACTCCATGTCTCAAGCCACAGCCCTTTGTTGTCACTGATATGGTAATCACTTGTTGAAATTCTGTTTTTTTTTTGTTCTGCTTGTCTCAATCCACAGATGACATCTGCACAGACCACACCCCCTATTACTGCCACTGATATGGTAATTGTTTTTGAAACTCCGCTACGTCTATATTAGATGCTCTCTCATTTTATTACCTTCTTCCTTTTCTAATGTAACAGTTTGCACTGTTGCAGTAGTCTTGACTGTGGTATTCTTCATGTCTCCTCGCTTTCATGAGTAACAATCTCCATGTCCTCGTGCATGATGGGCAGGTCTATTCCTCTCTCACTGCACACTCCCTTCCTGACATCATGCCTCGTGAGCCTCCTTGGGATCCTTATGAAGACTATGATTATTCTCCCGACAATAGTAATATGCCACTCACTACTTGCTGGGCATACGGAACTCATCCATGGTTTCCCCTTGTACCTTTGAATCCTCACTTCAATTGGCCAATCTTCGGATGCCTCAACCACTCCAGGTTTTCCCTCCTTACAGAAGTAGATCCGCAGGGAAAGCACATTCTCCACTGCAATATTCAGGAGAAATGGATTGACTTAGAGCAGAAATTGCTCTGGTGCCAGGAACATTTGGGTGCTGGGTTATTGATTCCATGGGGGACTAAACTTCCATGCACTCCAACTACCTATGGGTACCAATGGTCGCATATAGATGCTAACCTTGCTAAAAAGGTTGCAATAAGGTCGAGCAATGCATTCCTACGTAAGTCAACCAGTTTATTCATTGTTCATGATTGCCTGACAGATTTCCAGTAATTGCTGCCACCTGCTCATGGCACATCATGACTCATTGATACCAAGGTTCCAATTGCGCATGGATGGCAATCTTAACGAGTGACTCCAAATATCCCATACCTGCTGAATGGGTTCTTGAGTTGTTGTGCTCATTCGTTGGAGATCTGATGACAAATGTGCCACATATGGGAGCCTTGATCTCTTCCATTCACTGTCCTTGGCAAGCTCAATTGCCCATCTTTGAGACATTCTCACTTCCAATTTGGGTCCGCTTTCCTCAGAATACTTCTGCCGCCATTGATTTTAGTTTGCATCATTATGTTCCATCTCCGGCAGCTATCACCTGGGCAACCAAGGCAGTCCAATGGGAGCAGACACC
The DNA here is from genome assembly GCA_016628065.1 of Suillus lakei. Taxonomy (NCBI): domain Eukaryota; kingdom Fungi; phylum Basidiomycota; class Agaricomycetes; order Boletales; family Suillaceae; genus Suillus; species Suillus lakei. The sequence goes on along the minus strand of JABBWA010000232.1, from coordinate 59,087 downwards.
TGACACTTGGGGTCAGGCAGACGACACGTGGGGTCGACCAGAGGACAAGCCTCAGAGCATCCTTAAATGGGACAACAGCATCCTTGGATGGGGTCAGAACAGTGGGGCACAGCCCATGTCTAATGTTCCTGAAGCACATGTGGACTCTCTGTTCCCAATCCCCCAACTCCACTCTAGACAGAAGCGAGGAGAAGACTGGAAGGCATTCTTTGCATGGCGCAGTCAGGAGAACAAGAGGAAAGAGGAGGTGGAGATGCCAGTTCAATGGCAGTCACGTCAGAGCCATGAGCAGGTAGCCATGAACCACAGCATCCCTGGCAAATCCAGCACAGCTGTGGTGTTTGAATGGCAACCTGATAATGAGTTTGGTAGCTTTTGTCAACACATCCATCTCACAAAGGCTGAGATACCAATGACTTGGATGTCATATAGCAAATCTACCAGGGTATATGATCTGTTCCATAACAAGTGGGACTTGTGCGATGTGTTGGATCCTACCAGCATTCCTGATGGCAATTGGGAGGAGGATAATTTCCCACCTGCTCCTGAACCTATCCCTGTTCCCCCACCCTCTCCACCACCCCTGTCTAGTTTCTTGAAAGACATTGAAGTCTACTTCAGTCATTATGAGGTTGCACCCTCAATGCAATACACTCGTAGTGTTGAGCGATTTGTCTCAATTTTGCATTTTCATCTTGGTTATCACCTTGCAGCATCCACCACTACACCCCGAGGCAGATTGACTACATTCGATGATTGGACTTGCAAGATACAGTGGACCCACTTATGCAAACTCATTGATGACAACCCCACAAACATCACGTCAATTCCAGATGCACAGAACCATGTTATCACATGTTTGATAGGTTACCTTGTCACCCTCCCTCAATCTCAGTTGGCAGACATCCCGCCTGATCTCTGGGATTCAGGACTGCCTTGTCCCTGTCAGTCTCGAACGCACACATTTGAGTTTCATATGTACAACAACCCAAGCAGCAGCTCTACATCATCAGGCCACAGTCGTCAAATCTGGTGCCCTGGAAACTGGCAGTTCCCAATGCTATTACGGCTGTTATGTGCCTCCGGCATGACTGGGGTTCGGATATCACCAAGATTGCACATAACCTCCTTGAAAAAGGAATTGCTGTAAAGACGTTGCAGCCAATCTCAGTTCCACCTAACGCTTGACGCCCACTTATGGAACTCCATACATACTCACTCAGACACATCTTCCCCCCCCCCCCCCCAAGGATCGCAGGCACGCCTGTTTGAGGCTTGTTTTTGCTGACTACATCGTGTATGAGCAGCACCATCACGAGTTCATGAACCAACCTCACACAAGAGTGGCACTTCTTCATGGTGGCCTCATATGGCGGCTGGCTTTACATAGTCTTGGGTTTGATGTTCTCCCCTCTGTTCTCGACAGCATTTCATGGGAAGCGGTACTGTTTGGCCTCATGCTGGACGTTAATGGCCAGACTTATTTTGATGATGAGCTGTCAGAAGAGGAGGTAGATTTCATGTGCGGGACATATTATGTCCATACCAGTAAGTTTTTCTTGTTTACATCGACAGATGCGCTTATGTTTGGATAATAATCTAGATGGGAACATTGAAATCATCTCCTGGTGGCCTAGGCCCCTGGCCTGGGCTGCCTCAGGACCAAATGTAGGGTTCTGGTCCAGTTGATGTGAATCTTGGTTTCAGTCACACCTGGACAACATTCAACAGGGCATTTCACAGGAGCGACATAAATTCACTAATGATGCTAATGGTCCAATGACTGGCTCGTAGTGGAAAGGCTCACTCAAATTCAATCTGGGCAGCAGCAAAATGATGACAAATGTCAACGGGGCATCTTGCAGTTTTCTTGCCACTAAAGCAAGTGGTAAGAATAAATTGGTCGTTACTTTGTGTGTCTCTAATCTCCTACTCAGCTTTTACAGAGAATTAGTACTAGAAATGATTTTGTAAGTACATTCATTCACGTCAAGAAATCACCGGTGTCTGACTACTGTCAAACAGGCTTTAGTTTCACTCTACTCTGTTTGTGTATAGTAGATTTGTGTACAATATTCCGCATCTCACATCATACTGTCCAGTCCCCTAATATTTTGCATCCCAAACTTAAGTGGGCAATGATTTACCCGTGAGTGGGTGATCGTCAGGTGATTAGTTTTATCTGGAAATAAAACTTGATGATTTATTTTCACATTTTATTATCAAGGGGTATTTTGAATTTTAATGTCCGTCTAAGTGATGGTCCTAACTTCATGCACCAGCAGGTGTTCAGTCATGTGTGATAGTTGAAGTTTTTTCAAGTCTTAAATGTGAAGTTTCATTTCGAAGCTTATGCCAGCATTGAAGATATATCTATGTTGCTTACTATTATTGACATTCAGACAGTAACAAAATGTTCGCTGATACTTTATATTTCACTTGTTGTGCAAGATCTCTTTAACATTTGAAATTTTACATCTGCTTAGACAACAACATAAATATCAGGTATTATCTTAACATTTCGCACAACATTCAAACCAATCTTCAATATTGGAATCCCCAATGTGTAACTAGCTAACCTCTAACCTAACTGATTCCACTGGAGGCATTGGATGATTCTGACTCATCTCACTAACTAGCTAACATGCCTCATGGAACTAATACCATTAGAGGCATTTGATGATCCTAACTAACCTCACTAACTAGCTAACATGCCTCCAATGAAACTGATTCCATTGGAGGCATTTGATGATCCTAACACACTAACCATGCCTCCAATAGAACTGTGTCCATTGGAGGCATTAAATGATCCTAACACACTAAACATGCCTCCAATAGAACTGTTTCCATTGGAGGCATTAAATGATCCTAACACACTAACCATGCCTCCAATGGAACTGTTTCCATTGGAGGCATTAAATGATCCTAACCAACTAAACATGCCTCCAAAGGAACTGTTTCCATTGGAGGCATTAAATGATCTGACCAACTAAACATGCCTCCAATAGAACTGTTTCCATTGGAGGCATTAAATGATCCTAACACACTAAACATGCCTCCAAAGGAACTGTTTCCATTGGAGGCATTAAATGATCCTAACCTAACTAATATGCCTCCAATAGAACTGTGTCCATTGGAGGCATTAAATGATCCTAACACACTAACCATGCCTCCAAAGGAACTGTTTCCATTGGAGGCATTAAATGATCCTAACACACTAAACATGCCTCCAATAGAACTGTGTCCATTGGAGGCATTAAATGATCCTAACACACTAAATATGCCTCCAATGGAACTGTTTCCATTGGAGGCATTAAATGATCCTAACACACTAACCATGCCTCCAATAGAACTGTGTCCATTGGAGGCATTAAATGATCCTAACACACTAACCATGCCTCCAATGGAACTGTTTCCATTGGAAGCATTAAATGATCCTAACACACTAAACATGCCTCCAATAGAACTGTTTCCATTGGAGGCATTAAATGATCCTAACACACTAAACATGCCTCCAATAGAACTGTGTCCATTGGAGGCATTAAATGATCCTAACACACTAACCATGCCTCCAATAGAACTGTGTCCATTGGAGGCATTAAATGATCCTAACACACTAACCATGCCTCCAATGGAACTGTTTCCATTGGAGGCATTAAATGATCTGACCAACTAAACATGCCTCCAATAGAACTGTGTCCATTGGAGGCATTAAATGATCCTAACCTAACTAATATGCCTCCAATAGAACTGTGTCCATTGGAGGCATTAAATGATCCTAACACACTAACCATGCCTCCAATAGAACTGTGTCCATTGGAGGCATTAAATGATCCTAACACACTAACCATGCCTCCAATGGAACTGTTTCCATTGGAGGCATTAAATGATCTGACCAACTAACCATGCCTCCAATGGAACTGTTTCCATTGGAGGCATTAAATGATCCTAACACACTAACCATGCCTCCAATGGAACTGTTTCCATTGGAGGCATTAAATGATCCTAACCAACTAAACATGCCTCCAAAGGAACTGTTTCCATTGGAGGCATTAAATGATCTGACCAACTAAACATGCCTCCAATAGAACTGTTTCCATTGGAGGCATTAAATGATCTGACCAACTAAACATGCCTCCAATAGAACTGTGTCCATTGGAGGCATTAAATGATCCTAACCTAACTAATATGCCTCCAATAGAACTGTGTCCATTGGAGGCATTAAATGATCCTAACACACTAACCATGCCTCCAATAGAACTGTGTCCATTGGAGGCATTAAATGATCCTAACACACTAACCATGCCTCCAATGGAACTGTTTCCATTGGAGGCATTAAATGATCTGACCAACTAAACATGCCTCCAATAGAACTGTTTCCATTGGAGGCATTAAATGATCCTAACCAACTAAACATGCCTCCAAAGGAACTGTTTCCATTGGAGGCATATTAGTTTCAAATACCATAAAATAACCCCCTCATAACCCCAACCCATATAGAAAAATGCTCTATAATGTGGGAGACCGGATTGAATCCATCCATGCAAGAAAATATAATGGGGGCTGATGGACACCCGGAGCTGGTGAAGATAAGTTAAGGGAAATTCAGATCGGATGGCAAGATCCCCGATTTCGCAATGGCCCCATTGAGTCTGCACATCAGGAGTGATGGGCATGATCTCCATCGTGAAATCAGCCAATTTAAAAGATGAAATTCCAAGTTGTTCTGGAGTCAATAAGCTCAGATTCCCATAGCAGAAAGGCGTACAAACACCCACCATCACGTCACCTCCTCCCAAGGCATCTGCAGTCCCGGAGCCAAGCGTTGGCGGATTGTAGCTAATGATGCATCCCAGGGCACGTCCGACACCATGATGAATGGATCACCTGATTGAGGTTGACTGCGGTTGCCTAGTCTACTCATGAAGGAATGGGCTACGAAAAAAGCTCAGATTTGATAGTGTGGCGGCCGGCACATCATCGTCACGCAGTTGGAATTGGTATGGAGAGGATATGTGTACGGCGTGCCTGCGGCGATGAACCAGTAAAAAAGTGTGTCGGTTGGAGATGATACCACGGTCACACTGTCTGGTTGAAAGCTGATGCCTGACCTGAACAACAGTTGAGCTGCCTGGAAGAACGTCAAGTAGAGGATCGCACCTGGAATATTGTACGAAGCGCCCTGGATTGCCAGACGCCGCCTGACACCTTGTCCAGCTGAACTGAGTCCGTGGTTTTGGCTTCCGGTCTACACCTCCTTTCCTTCTGTATCTGAACCAGGATGTTGTACGCCAGTGCTAAACGCACCGCCTCGTCTCCACGCATTGTGCAACACAAGTCAGGGAATTCCAGATAACCTCTGCACCCGGTCTTCCAGATTGCCCGCTCAAGCTTCAAGGCTCTAGATTATATTCCACGTCCATATTCGGCGGATGGGAAACCAAATGGGGCGGCGCCTGGCTGACACTATATATCTGGAACAAGCACGTTGCCCCGCATCCCACGGAGTCCGGACGTCATTACGCGGCGGTTGGATACAAAGTTTGCGGATTACATATTTCTATAAAATCAAGTTCAGAGGACATGGAGCCGGGCAATGGCCCTGGTATGTGTTGCCATCGTTCCATGTATAATGTTTCATAATACTGACAAGATTGCTGAAGAGAATGTGAATGTTAGAGGATCCCCCTGGATTCATCCAGGATCTAGTTGTGGAAAAATGTGGGACAGACATCTCTTCTTTAATTTTTATTTTTATTTGGGGGCAGCCGGGCCGAAAATTTTCGGAGAAGCGCTGTCACTTATGGTGACCTGTCCCATATCAGGCCTAGCACTATACTTGGGTTTGTGAACGTGGTGCTGAAGACATCGACAATTAATTCAGATGCTGAGATATCAGGACTGCCGCCTGACATGTCTTATCACAAAAACGACCATCGGCATGAAATATCTTCAGTACCAAATAACAAACATTCAGGCGCCAGTAATGGCTGGCAGCGAAGAGAAGACCTCCTGAAACCCAAGACACTGAGACCATAGTCAAAGCCATGTCTGCATAAAATAGACTTCCCGCAACAGGACCTAAGCGTATGTTCTAGGAGATGTATCTAGACAGGCCCTAGGCCAACCACAAACCACCATCATGAGGCACACTAAGTTGGTTCGACAACCTCAAAACAAAATTTTGTATCTCTGAATCCAGGCCACTATGACTCCCAAAGTCCACCTGAACAACAACGTCTTGCACAAATTGCTCAGAATCTGCATCTGCCAAATCTCCTGCTTCAGATTGGGCTGGACCCTGACAGCCGGTGTCTTTGTGGGCCGATGGGGGGATCATCAAGCCCCATGAGGGGTGCGCGGGCGATGGGACTTGCATGGGGGTGGGTTCGGCAGTCTTCAGCCGCTGAGCGTCCGTGTCATAAAATTGACCGGCAGGAGGGGCATGATCAAACTTCCATCTCTCCCGGATACAAATGTCTGAAGAGTCTGGGGCGAGGCGTGCTGGTTTCAGTGTGACATTGGGTCTAAATCTATGATAGATGCGAAGATATGACTGAGTCAAATCCCCATCTAATAGATATTCTTCAAAGTAAAATGATTGGAAACAACCGCGAGCCGCTTTGCCGGAGATGGATCTGGGTATCCAACCCTGGAAGTCCAACACCTGATGGGTCAAGGGAGGCAGTTTTGGGGCTGTCACAGCAGAGCCCCTCCGACCAGGCGACATTGGCTGGAAAAAGAAATCGACATTTGGAGATGGGATCGAGGATGTTTCTGGGTAAGCATCCTGGGATAGCAAGTAGGAGGGGGATAGACGGTAGAAGGCGCTATCAGCAGCCGCAGACAAGTTCCAAGGATAATAGACCGGAATGTGGTGCCGCAGGTACAGCCCCATGTTCATTTCTCTTCGGTCCCTTGTCAGGTCCAAAATGACACCCACTCCTCCTGGCTGGTCCAGCCTCCAATCCTGCATACGCTCTACATCCTGGGATGTCAGACGTCCCTCCAAACATCTAACCATATCATCCGGACGGTGAGCCTTCAGCCACCGGATATAACCGCTGGCAGAAAGCATGAATCTACATGCATGGTCCCATGGATGAAGGAGGCTGAGATTCAGATCATCAACGCGGTAAGCATTATCAGGTCTTGGTCCCTCAGGTTGGATATGACGATATATGGCACCCAGAATTTTGACCATACACAAAAGGTCATCTTTGGCTCCGGCTTCATCATCCAGGGGTAAAAATGCGTTGTCATGCATGAGTTGGTGCCACCACAATCCATCCTGTTTGTGTGGTACCCATGGATGCCAATGTTTTTCTCGGGCATACCAGTCAGGATACTGGAGGCTGTCAAAAGGCACAACTGGTTTTTCAGCCCTGGGACCGGTCCAGCGTTCTAGTGCATTCAAGTCCAGCCAGTCCAGTGAAGCATTAGGTGAAACCCACGTCAAACCGGCTAACACATGAGAACTCGGATGACTGGGTACTATGTTCAACTGAGCGTGCATTGGAGTCCTCTTGGTAGTTGGTGCGGCGCAATCTACAGTAGGTACTAGGTATCCGATTATAGTGGTTTTGGCCCGTCTATTTTGTGATACAAAAGTTTACTTTTTGATATGAAACATATCTCAATTTGGTAAATTGTGCGGCCATCCCACGGCCTAAAAGTTGCTGCAATTCGGGTACAAAATCCATGGGGAGCGTCTGTGATGCAAGTAAAAATTTTAGAGATTCATAAGTCCCACTCACTTCGTCATCCGATGCTCCAAAATTGCACAACTCGTGAAATGCCGCCTGCGTCGGCTGAAACCTTGCTTGTCACCAGGCAGAGGGCTAGGCGCTAAGGCACTGGGTACTGAGTGAATTGAAGACCTGCTCATGTCACACCGTTCTTATTTTTTGTATTACAGTAGAAATGCTCATAATGCATAATTTTAAAAATCAAAACAAATGCCTAGAAATTCACTTTCTGGCGCAATATATGGACCAGGCATACTTCTATCAATGGATAACTATGTGCGTAAAAAAAAAAGATTGTGTTCTGATTTGTTATTAATTTTTATGCATTATGAGCATTTCTGCTGTATTACACAAATAACGCGAAGGGCCGCTTGTGGCGACTGGCAGAGCCTGCTACGGTTGCCTTCGGCAATCATTATCAAACTTGATTCTGCTGCCACAGTCATACTTGATTCAAATCTGTGCTACAAGTAGTTGGCGAAATTAAAAGGCCCTACGAATCACTAATCAGCAACAAAACCCACTGAAGCACCCACCAGCCTTTATGTTTGTAAAGCTAAACAGAACCTGTGCAACACAGTTGCAAGGTCCTCCCGATTCTGTCATCCCGGTGGAAGTAATCATAAAATCCTTTCAGACCAGGGTGAAGACACTGAAGGGCAAATACATCAGTCGCACTGTTCGTCGGCGACAGTTCCCGATCATATGTAACCCCAACCAAATCATGGTTTGGTTTGGTTCCAGGTTGAGAGCTGGTCCCACAGGTTCAGAACCAGACTGCGGCAACTTTACTAGTGGAGAACTGAGGATCCAACACAACTAACACCAGGTAAGACATGATACCAGAGCCTGAGACCCGGATGTACTTGACATATATGGTATTGTCGGGTATCGCTCCGGGTTTATGAGACTGGGCCAAGGGATCAGCAACGATAATTTGAGCCGGGATCAATATTGTAGCGGTGCTGGGAAGCGCCAGTCCCTGACTCAGAAATAATAGTCCATGGGCAGCAAACATTCTATGGACACGCAAGTTTGTACAATAAACACTTTAGGCCAGATGCAGCACTACAACTTGAACAGCATGTGCTCCTCAGTACTCAGTTTCCAGTTCCATGTCAAGGATGTCATGGATCTTCTCTGGCTTTTTCTCAGTATGGGACTGTACCGCGAGCCCGTCAATAGCCTTTCTCTTGCCTTTCAGGAGATGGATTGCAAAGCCGAAGGACATAAAAATGAACAGACATGCAGCTTCTAGTGACATCGGAGAGGTTGAGGTTGATCGACCTTTGGGTTAACCTAAGCATTTACCATGTTGCAACTTGCAACCACGAACTCCGGAGATTCGACCAGTTCGTGTCGGCCAGTTCTGCTGTTTTGACAAGACCCGAATAACGATTGTTCGGATCGTACAAATCATGTCAAAACAAAGAGACAAACAAAATTTTGAAATTGAAACTCTCTCAAGTCATTTGCCACACGTGCGTTGTAGAACTTGATTCAAATTTCCGGCGGAGTCAACATTTAGGCTGGAGGTCTCTGGGTTCAAAGTCTCAGTCACCTATACCCACCAAGATGGACACTCCCTTGGGCGATAACACTGTCGGGTTGCATGGTCCCCACAGGTTGGCGATTATGTGAATCTTAAGTGGGGTAGCCCGGAGTATCCGATGTATCTGACATGGGGAGGTCTGTCAACCCAAGGGCCCGTTATCGCCAGAGCCGAACCCTTTGTAGATTCCAGAGGCCTCTAATTCTTTGCTTTGCTTTATCTACTTCTCAACCCCCAAACCCTTTCCCAACTTGCTCATGAAACTGAATTCTGCCGATTTCTGTGGCATTGTGTTTTATCCATTCCGTCAGGGTTGACTGTGAGTATCATATTTTTTCTTTCTGGCAGATATCGGCGCCCTCGTTCATTTGCTCCGGGTTGACGTCAAATGTCTTTTTCATGAGTCTCTTTGACTAGTGCTCCCTTCCTCAGGTTTGCGACGCTTTTTGGGAGGCTGGGAGGTGTTTGTTTCATTAGTAGGTGCGTTTGCAGTGGAGGCGCAAAAATGAAACATACTAATTTATCTTCAGTGAGCTACAGCCTAGACACGAGGAACTTAGGCCAATAGATCGCCACTCTGACCCCACAACCATATTTGCCTGGTTGCCTGCTCCTGACTTTGTCCTCCCGGTTGCATTTTTGTTCAAGTCGTCTTCCGGGTCAGACGAAATGTCCGATGCCAAATCAGTATCGATCACAGCAATCGCACCCTCCTTCCCTGTCTCTTTCTCATAGATATTTGCAGCTGCGCGACGGCTCTTGGTAACCTGGCTGTTTGGGTACGTCAGACGATTTACATGAAAAGCACAATACTTACTGTTTGACGCCGTGTCCTTTGGCGCCCGTGTTCCTTCTTCTGATTAGCCTTTTGGGTTTTCAAGGCGTCGCTGCTGCTCATAGCCTGTTTATGTAGGTTTCTAAAATAATCCTTCGTGCACTGGATAATGACTTTCTTGTCAAAGTCATTGTTGGGGATCTCCGCCTTTAGATTAACACTTTCATGACAATACCGGGATAATAGGTGAGTGTTAACTCTGTAGACTTCTGGTGTTGTGGACACGGTTGATTATTTCCTCAATGAACTCGGCATTCACATCATCACCAACATGACCTAACCAATGGGGGTGCCACATCTTGTCATCCGCCCCTTCATCCACTGTATCTTCGTTCACCCTGATGCTTCTCATAAGCGCTACCATCTGCTAATGGTTTTACCCGCATTATTGATACTTCAGTACATCGGTTCCTCTCCATGGACGATCTGATGCCACGTTGATTGGAAAACAGAGGCTGGACCAAGCGATGTCAGACACATGAGTTTCGTTCATGCAGGATTATCCCTGTATGCTTACTTGTACCTTAGGATGGCCCTTCTTCCGTGGCTTCACCAATTCAACTTGCAGAGCCTTCACAACTTCACCGGGTGCATCAACTTGTGTTGCAAGTTCTTCATTTGCAACCAAGATCTGTGAGTTTATGAGACAAACATGTTCTACAGAATCCAGCGGGTGTCTGTTTGAGCCGTTTAGTCTGGCAATATTGGAGATGAGACATGCGACGGTTGAATTCAAATCATGAATTTGATCTTCAAATGGATTTCGAAGGCGCCGGTAGTAAGGATCCATTCGTGGTGATGCTTGTGACTGATGATATGACAGGTAGAGTTGATGATACCCTTCACGACTACCTCCACTGGGCACCTGCGACTGTGATCAGGATGATGGCTCACTGCCTGTGAATGGAGTGTGTGAATTGTAGCTATTTCCCTTGGCTGAGAACTTGAGTTTGACATGTAGTTGGGTATAGCTGCTGGTCTCATCCACGGCGCTGGTGTTTGTTGCCCGCCTCCATACATGTACTGCGCCTGGGGACATGGGTCTGGTATCATTATGATGTTCTGGGAAGGCTCCCATATACCGGTCTACAGGCTGCACGGGGTGAGGGATATTTTCATTCTTCATAAATCAAAACCTGGTACTCACTCCCTTTGATGCATCCTGTTGTAGGCCATCTGAAAAAAAGAACTCATCATGCCGCAGCAGCCTATGGTTTCCAACAAATAGTGATGACTGGCAAGGCACTGATTTTGGCAGGGCACGGTAAGGTTCAGTCATCTGATGTTCAATATCCTGATGCATTCAACTGCATTAGCTACCGCACCACTGGGGCGGCATCGAGAGCTTTGACTAGTTGTGAACATTGGCGCCGGAAGGGGGGAGGGAGGGAAGGGATCAATTACTACCCAGGATGGCCCGCCATGGGGAGCGCAAATCCCTAGAAGCATCATAGAAGACATGTTGTGTATCTCTACATTAATCAGACTTCCATCTGCCTGGTATTTGGAAACAAATCAGACTTGGCCCACTCTAATATTCAGGTCAAAAGCGGATCCCCATGACTAGTATCCAGTTGTGATTCTGATATTGGGTTATGTACCAGGGCAGCCATCCCACCCTAGCACATGCTGTTTAGCTTGAACATTAAACAGTCACCTTTCTCTACTCCAGGCACTGGGGATTCAGTGATTGATCTTTTGGACTGTGCGGTACAAAGCTTGTTATAGCGTGAAGAATCCAGCAACCAGAATAAACCTACAGTATATAATACTAACTGCAGGGTGCTGTGAAAGCCATCGCCTATGAAGTCAAAGTGCTGGAGTTGTCAGAAGGATTATGCAGGACAGTGGACCTGAGATGCATCTGCCGTAGTAGGATATATTTGGTACTTAATAGGGTTGGTGAGGTACCTGTAAGAGATATTGTTGTAGCAGGTGTCTACTACTTTCAATAGCTTTGCTGTCAATGAAATATCAATGCTGATGGTGCTTATGCCTGGAAGACAGGGTGTTATGATGTGCTCCAGAGAGGTGCAGAAAGGTAAAATGGAATAAACTAGACAATGTACTCTATCTGTACTCATATCGGTACCGCGGTCTGGGGTCGTGGGTCGCGTGGACCAATCCAGCATTCGAAGGGACGCGCAAACTCTAGTGCATACCTGCGGATGTTGTTGGCGTTGACCAGGCTGTACAACATCATACCCGGGCCTCTTGAGATCCCGGTTACAAAGTAATGGAGCTCCCGGCTTTCAGGATCTGTAATGACCGAGAGATCTATCCGTGCGGAAACTCTCAAAGATGACGGCAGCAACCTGTTCTCAATGCCATGACGGAACAACGCTGTTTCTTCTCCCCCGATGAAGGCCGCCAGGGTGGCCACCAAGAACCGCTGTATTTCTGCCTGAGCCTTGGCAATTTCTGCCCGTGTGCCGCCCTCGCGAATCATGAAATGACATTGATCTGGGTTGCTTTCCCTCATCCTGAACGACGGTGTCAATGCAACGAACAAAGATTTTGGGCGCAGACTCCTACAGGCCCAATTCCTTCAAACTCCATCCATCCACTCTCAGGCTATGGGCTGAGACATGGGAATGGCGCTTGGCCAGCATGCGAGATCCGGGATGAATGAAGATACAGAACAGGGCTCGGTCAACCATGAGACAACGCCACTGGCCTACCTGGTCCCATTCTGGGACATACGGTTGCATCAACAGTTGATATTCCCCATATTTCTTCAGGTCCTTGGGCGTCTTTCCATTCCAGGGATATTTGATGTGCTGTCTTGAGGCGCTGGCTTCACGTTTCACAACCACATCGTGATGAGCACATGCAGTAGGCTTTGATCCTGGAATGATTAGCTGTGTAGTGGGGCGATGAGACTTGGTGACGTCCCGGGCGATGGAATCCAACAAGCTGATGACGTTGCGATCATGGGATGCAACCCGGCACTCTAAGGTGCCAGGCCACACTGGAAGCATGCCTTCCAACCTGCGCAATGCCCATATGTATTTCTCAAATGTGCACCGTAAATTTGAATCCCCCCGAATTCTTGAAGAATTGGAATGGCAGAACAAAACCGGAGCCTCCCTGCCTTCCACCGTGGTCCAGGGTCAGCCAGTCCAACCCTGTTATAAGTGGTGGATTCACCTGTGATTTTTAGTCAAATCCAAACCTCCCCATACAGCGGAAAAGTTGCCCATTGCTTCCTGGAGCTTATCCAGGCGCATGTGAATGATTTCACTGAATGTTTTGAAATTCATGTATCGTGCCTGCAGGCAGCTCTTAGGCGATGTATCAATTGTGTGCCACATCAACAACTATGCATCAGAATTTACGTCAGGCTCATGATGCCTGTCATGAATACCGCTGCAGCCTACCACTTCATTGATGTGCACCATCTTGTGTCCTTTAGGAACCTCTGCGCCACGCGACTGCTGGGATGTAGCCACAAAGATCAGACCATAAAGGTCCGCGATACCCAATAGGTAGTCAACCTCCTGGCAAGGTAGAGAGGTCAGGACCCAATCAGTATAGGTCTGTTGTTGCAGTTGCACCCGAGTCTTCTTCCGCCCCGGGTCCGGTACGACCAGAATCGTTTTGATCATTATGTATATCTATGGACATGTCAGTCTGCATTTCAGCCTGACACTCAATACAAAATCAAACACCTACGATCTGCCAAGGTGCGAGTTTTGATATTGGACGTTGTGAGAAGTCTGCAACCCATTCGGAGACGCCCGTCACAGGGTGACAGTCACAACGGAAAAACCCAGGAGCGTCCGAGTGTCGACATCATGAGTTTTTGACATGTTTTGAACATGTTTTTGATGTGTTGAAAACTCGAGGGCATTTTGAGGGTGTCAAAAACTCCAAATATATTATAGATCGTTGCCCCTGACTTTAGACTGGCTGTGCATTGTGGTTGGCCATAAAATAACATGAAAATAGCTGAAAATTCTCTAGAACGACAGTCCTGCTACCTCTCTTCGACAATGAGCTTCTTTGAGACAGTTATCAGCATTGATACCTCACTACTAGAGAGGCCCAAAATCGCATTTTCCCATCTCCCAGACTCTATACACCTGGGGAACCAAAAATACAGCTTCGAGCACTTCTCTCCAGATCCTGAAAAGAGTGAATTATGTGGGACCTCGGAGGCAGCGATCAACCAAGAGCTTGAAATGACCTTCGCAACAAAAGGACAAAGGGGCAACTCCCCACCTTATCGATTTGAGTTCGGAGAGCCCATATCTGGTCTTGTGAATAACCATTTAATGCACAAAAAATAGTATGACACCTGAGACACAGCCGAAAATGTTCTGTAAACAGATGTGATTAGTGTTGCCACGAAGCGAACTGAAGTGGAAATTGGATACACTTCGTTAGACTTCGATGTGAACGAAGTTATTGAAGTGCGCTTCGTTCCACTTCGCGAAGTCGGCAATAGGCGGGAAAACTTGCAGCAATAATAGATCAATCAAATGTAGCTACTAGCTACAGTATAATCTAAGACTAAGCTCCCTCATTTTCATTTGTGAGTAACTGAGCAAGTTCGTCGAGCTTGCCTGCTGCCATGAGCTCATCTATGGCGTTCCTAGACACAGGCCCCGAAATGTTGCAACCCATTTCTTCTGCAACCAAATGTGACGTGAAATTCAGCCGGTCTTGCTTGTAAGAGAACTTGAGAATCTGTAATGCTTCGAGGACTGGTGGTGAGAGGTTAGCACGCAGATCTGTGCACGTCTCTTTGCTGGACGAGAAGACTCGTTCGGAAGGAACAGATGAAGCCTGCGCGGGAAGGACATCCATTGCGACGCGGAAAAGCGGGGGGAATATAAGTTCTTTTTGCTGCAAATAGCTAATTTAATGAATGAACAAAAAAAACGACTAAACGGTACACGTACCTCCCAAAAACGAACGATATCAGCTGTGCGTTCAGCCGTGGCATCAAGAGGTGCTGCTTCTTCATAGCGCTGCATTTCTCGCTCGGCATCTCTCTTGTCTTCCTCTAAATCTCGTTGTGTTTGCTCTTCCAGTGTTAACGTTGGAGTTGACTGGCCAAATGACAAGGAGGGACTTAAAGTAGGTGGTGCAGCCAAGTCTGATTGGGTGGCAGAAGTTAACGACGAGGTCGTTGAACGTCGGACACTTGTGTTGATCTTCGTCAAGCCCCCGAACCCGGCCATCAATGATTGCGCAGCCGCAGATGTAGGATTAGTTGAGTGGGGAAGCTGTAATGCGGACATGCATGGTGTAGGCACTGTTTCCCGTTCCAAGCGCATTGCTGTGCGGTACGATGTCATCTGTAGACAAAGCATTAGCACTACTGAAGAGAAGATAGCGAAAATTGAACATACCGCTTCCAATGTCCATTCCCGTGCTTTTCTCATATCGTTCGTGTCCCAGTGAACCTTCATCCATTCAAGTTTCAAGCTCGGATTGATAACTATCCGAAGTTCAGTAAAATTTCAAATGTGAAAGGAATTTCAAACCGACTCATTGCTAGTACGTAGATCCGTGTTTTCCTGCCTTGATGAATGTAGTTAGCAAGCTTGTCAAGGCCAATTTCGATATAATGGGCAAATTCCCAAATGGTCCCCTTCAGCTCGATCCATTTGATCTGTAGGAGTTCATATGCAGGAAGGGCCATTGACAGGGTTGGAGTACGCTCGCTTGCGAGTAGCTCTTGAGCCGCATGTGGGACTTCGATGATCTGACGAATGTCACAAAGGACATCAACATCTTTCGAGTCCATGGAAAGGTGGGCAATGTCCGCGTTCTGGATTTCCTGCAGGAATGATTGGATAGCCTATTGAAGGAAGTAAACATCGAACAAAGAGAGTTAAAGGTGAAGAAAAAATTACTGGATGCAACGTGAGAACACGATCAATCATTTTGAATGTCGATGACCAGCGAGTTGAACAATCTCGCAAAAGACGGAGCACGGGCAGTGTCTCCTTATCATCAGGAAGCTTACCCTTCCAATAGCCATTGTTGTTCCCTTCTTCAATGACGGCTTGGGGACGACGATGACGCTGCCCTGAGTGTCTGCAAGCATTAACAATACCACGACATTGTCCGACAGGTTCATTTGACAAGGTGTCAGCATACACATGAAGATCTGTCAAGGCAGAAAGATGGGCGGGTACTTCCAACACAGGTACAACAGGATTTTCCTTCAGTTCTTTGAGAATGGCCTGCACTGCGAGATTCACAACATGAGAAAAACATCTGTCAGAGGATCATGAAAGTTTAGCTCCTCGTCATCGAAAATCAGTATCAGATATTACCTTAGACGATTGCCAGCATGGTCGAAGGGAATACCTCTCGTTTCCAGCTCTATCTCAAGCTCCAACATAAATGTATCATTATTGGATGCATTGTCCATCGTAATCTGACCAAACTATAATCGAGTTTGACTTCAGTTGAGATGACACAATATGAGCAGTAAAATTTACCTTGATTGTGACCTCAAGCTCATCTGTGATTTTCAAAAACTCTTGACCGAGATTAGTGCCACTATGAGAACCCCCGATATAACGAACAGCAACGAGTCGAGTTGTGTACTCCAGTTTATTCTTCTCACCCCGTATCATAAAGTGGGCAGTAACTGCCATATAACTATCACGATTTGGGTCACTCCACAGGTCTGTAGTCATTGAAATGCGTCCAAGAGCATTCTATATAAGTAGTAAATAGAATTAACGACAATCTGAATCAAAATAGTATGCATGTACCTTTAGATCGTCTTTGGTCTTGTTATATTCCTTGCGGTATTCATCCAAGACCATCTGCGTCATTTTCGTCCGGTGAGGAAGATCAGTGTCATCCATTTTCCCGTCACCAAGGTACAGGAGAAGTGCCCGAAACTCCGGGCATTCCAAGACATTGAAACTCTGTGCATGAAACAACTCGTGAGATCAATACTATCTGTGTCTGCTTGCAAACATACCTGATCATCGACAGCTACCCAACACATCAGCAAGTGATGAAACATCTATATCGAGAATAGTTGTTGTTCTCCGCCTATAGAATGATGTGCTCGATGCCTGGTTTTAGATGCCATGTTCTTGCAAATTCGCTTCCATAGCTGGTGATGCTGGTTATCAAAGTGCTCACGATAGCACGATGTCATCCCATCTCTAAGCTGCCACACCTTCCATCGTGGGTTTTTCTCATCATCACTACATCACAGTGTTAAAATTTTGACAACTGATGGAATATACATAGGACCCATCCACAGAGACGATATGCCACATATTTGCAGTCCGGTTTCGCTGACAATCGTGGCTGATCTTCTGGCATCCTGTCTGGCCTCTCCTTACTATTCAAGGCCCACAAAAAGTACCAAACATCGGTCGCAACTGCTCTCGACTCCCGCAGGTGGCGAGATACACCTTAATTAACATTTCCACACAGAGAGAGGTGTTGTCCATCAGTGGGTGCGCTCTCTGGTGCAGGATCAGAGACTGGAGTCACTGGACCAACACCGCAAACAGCTGCGGCTTCGGGTGGCTGCACTGCACCTGAATTGGTCTTTTTCTTCTTGTTGCTCTGCCTCCGAGCGTTGTTCTGACCATCTACTTCCTCAACAGGTTTTTTGCGTTTGCGGCCACCACCTTTTTTTGCTGTTGTTCCCGTGTTAACATTAGGAACAGTCGGATCTTGCAGAACACCGTCATGCTGCATCAAGATAGGTGGAGTCGAAGCAAGCTGATCAGTAATAGCTCATCCGCTACAAGTTTCGACACTATGGTTTTGCGTGGGGATGATGTTGAGCAAATGATGAAGGCGAAAGAAGCTAAAATTCTGCCTTCATCTGAAGAACCACACAATAACGCCTTGCAGGCACAAACCTTGAAGGACTTCACACTTACAACACCGCGACCAATGAGACGATCTGCTCTGCTCTACGTGGGATCGATCGATCTTGGTCCCGACAGCAATCTGACCCCTTTGGACAGTCAAACTACAGGACACTACTCTCAGCAGTGCAGAGAAAGATCCTGCTGAAGATCAGCCTGCAGCAATCCTGGATTTGGCGTTATTCGTCACCTTTCAGACATCAACTAATGCCCTAGCCCGACTGCACGAGAACACCTGTAAGGACAGAATCACCAGAAGCATCTCCCTTGAGTTCGCCCACTTCAGCGTTGGGCTTATTGACGCCAAAGGAACGAACAGCGATGCTATTAATATTGGAAGTGAAGTCACAAAGGTAAAGTGTCGATTGTTAGATGAAGAGATTTGAGACAAAGACAGGATCGATAACCCACCTCGAGGCAACAATCAATTTTTAACGCTGAAGAGCTGGTATTATCGATGAAGTCAACCTTGTTCTGCAACGACAGGATATTAGAAAATGAGCCGGTTGGGTTTGAGTCTCACTCGAGAGCGTTGCGAATGGTTGTTCGCCTTGGAAAGCCTTTCGGTGCGGTTTTGCTAGCGCAGCAACAGCGTGGAGGAGAATACAGGAGAATCTCGTTAGATCGTGATATCATTGCACAAGTGAAAGGGGTGGCTTCTGTCCACACCACGATGAATGTCAAGACATTGTAGATACGCCTGAGTCCGCCGTTGAAGATTAGACGACCACTGCCTTGCCGTGCGGGCTGCTCTATACTTGATTGAATCCTGCCACATTCATCATATTGCTAGCGCGGCTAGACAAAAACCACTGAGATAGATTGCGAACATTATTATCTGGCTAAAGGCTAATTAATCGACAATCAGAATAACATTGCCCAACCTTGTCTTTAACAGTCGGGCACCACAGCGATGTAAAGTTAGGCTCTGATATCGAAAAAAAAATGAGACCTAGATGATAGAATCAAAGCGAGCCAATACATAATAACCAAGGAGTGTCCACGAGCGGGTTCCCCCATGATATTCAGAATGCCCCTATGAGTGCATCCACTCTGCCCTGCGTTTCTCAGCAAAAGCAGCGATGCCTAGAGAAGTTAAGAGGGATCAGCGCAATACCAAACAAGGCATGGAACAACCGCTTTTCAAACCTCAGCCCCTCAGCAAGGCTCATTTCAAATGCTGCATTCACAGCCTCATTGCCGGCACTCACTGCGATACGTCCCTTGCTTGCAATATCACTTGCCACCTTCACGGCCTCATCAGCGACACTGCCCTCTCGTACAACTCGTACGATGCCTCAGTGTTCTGCCTTGTCCGCATCGATTATACGCCTGGTGAGTACGAGTTCCATGGCACGCAATTTACCAATGAGACATGCGAGGCATTGGGTCCCGCCGCCAGGGATGACTCCGAGGTTGACTTCTGGCTGGCCAAGATGTGCTGAAGGCGCTGCGAGAGGAATATCAGCCTGCAATGCAAGTTCCAAGCCACCGCCGAGCTAAAGGAAAGAACTCGAATGAAATTACAATAACTGACAGCTGCAATAACTGGCTTTTTAAGCTTAGGGATTACCTCCCAATTAGCGAGGAAGTTGGCGGTGTAGGCTTCTACAACTTCAGGGAACTTTCTTAGAAAGTATTGAATCACTAAGGAGAGGTACTCACAAGACTTGTCCTTCATCTCCTTGATGTCCACACCAGCTTTGCATGAACAAGTCCAGTCGAGTTCATGGTCCGATTGACTGAGAAACCTACCCGCAAACGCGCGTTCTGACTCAGTGAGAATCATAGCACCCACACTGGCATCCTCGTCAGCCCCCTTCATTGCATCAGATATATCTTGAAAGTGCACCGCATTGAGTGCCTTGGGTCTGTTCAGAGTGATGAGAGCCATACCTGGGCTGGGCCATGAGACAAGGACATTGGCGTATTCGCGCTGGGCGCGGAAGTTTGTGGAGAAACGTGTACTGCTGCTTGCATGGCGGAACGTTGAGCGGGAGAGTGCAACGAACAACATTGTGGACCGGAGGAGACAACTGTGGGGAACCTCCCAGTAAGGCGTCAGACGGGCCGGAAAAGCGGTGCTCCCTACTTAGCTTGGGGCGAGACGGGCCAAACCAGCCTTTGTAGGGAGGGGAGGAAGGAACCACGTAAAAAGAAGAAAACACACCAGAGCGTTCATCTTGGGGTGCAGAACAGTCTTGAAACAAACGATCACGGGTGCTATGTAGTTGGGTGTCTTGATGAGCTGCACGCCTTGGAGATCACCGGCGGAGATGATACACGTACCGTGTCCCAGATTTGTACACCAGGCGACTTCCTGGCCTTCAGTGTCACCAATGGTAGAGTTGGGCTATGGGGGAGCTTAATGATTAGAAACCGAGAACAATATTTATGGAACCGTAAGTTTGTAGATCGCTCTATAGGTTTCGAACTCCGTCATGTTTTTCCCCATGGTGGCTGTGCCGCAGTGTTCGAACTTCGAAATTGAATCATTTTTTGCGAAAGCGCGATACGAAAGCAGAAGCGAAATAATATATAAGAAAATGAAAGCGAGTCATGCGAACGCGAACTCACCTCATTTCAACAGGTAACAAGGTTTTGTCCACATTTGTCCGTCAAAGGTTCTCATGCTTCTGTGCTGTTTTCATCTGTAAAGTACACAGTGACTGTATGTAGAGGTACAACTCATAAACGTTTACAGCTGTTTGCATAAATGTGATGACAGTGCGCGGCTTTTTGAGAAAGAAAAATAAATAAATCTTACATACACAGCAGTAAATAACGCGTCCCGCATGTATGTGAGCCACGATTGAGTCGAAAATGATAAACTCGATATCCTTTGATTCTATGGACTCTGACGACGATTCAATAACGGCGGCTGTCAGGGACCAGTATGACACCTCTCCAGAAGATGAAACAATTGTCGTGGAACCCACTTCCGAACTAGAATCACCCGAAAACGAAAAACGCGGCCCTGGTCGCCCCTTCAGTTTCTTGAGAGAAATGCCGACGCGTGTTAGTTCGCGGTGGATGGTAGCATAGTGTACAGAGATGAAGCGGTTGGTATCGAGAAGTCGAAGGAGCTCATCTAAGAACCATTCGGGGCAATGTTGAACGAGACGGACAAGATATAGTACATCGTCGCAATGAAGGGTACGAGGACGACCACGAATACCAAATGTATGCCTAACAACGTCTCCGGTTTCGCGCCAGAGCTTGAGGATCCGCCAGAACGTGCTTTCCGAAAATCCGACGCAAGCGAGAATGTCTTTGAGTACTATTGATTGCAGCTAGTTTCACGTCGCGGCTGATTTTCCGATACATGATGGTCAATTTGTGATGTATGTATGTGGCTATTATTTATTTGTTTTCTCTCTCAAAATGTCGTAGCTACTGTCAACCTTTTTGCAAACAGCTGTAAACCCCGACCAAACCAATGATGTATTGATCGTGGTGTACTGGTGCGACTCGGCGTTACAGAGATAAGGTTGATGAACAAACTTCTGATTTTCTCGATTGGGCTGTCACCATATCTGGGTAATAGAATTACTCAGAGAACCCATTTGAGATCCTATCTTGCCCTCGGTGCCATGTCTTGTACGACGGTCTGGACAAGCCACTTGGCATCAAGGGCCGTGCTACAACCATACTTCACCGAACTAGAAGCTTCTTGGTGGGAGGATGACATCATGTCTGTGCTTCTACGCGAGGACCCAAGAGTGAGCTCCTGTCATACCTCAGTCTTACCTGTATAATGCTCTCTTCTCATATCATAGATGCTTGGACCTGAGGCCTGGTATCAAGACCATCGTCAATTACATTGGACTGAGCTGCCAGACGAATCACTATGCCGAGCATATATTCAGTTCAGTTTGATGAAAATGTGTCATCAACAAAAGGCTATGGATGTTCTGCTACAAGGAGTAGCTAATGGCTTGGTCTTAAAAGGCCTGTTGGTGAGTGGCCCCAGAAGCTTTGCCCCGTCCCCTGCCTGCTGCCAAAATGACGTTAAACACTCTTCAGCTGAACACACGAGACCAGTTATTTGAAGATACCACGCCCCTGGAACCCATGGATGCTGAAGATATAATCTCGGATTGGTCCTGTGGGGCTGAGGAGTGCTGTCTTAGATGGAAATCTGCATTGGCCAACTTCTTGGGCCAAGGAACCCAGGTAAGCAGGCTTCAGACAATTCCTTAGAAAATCATCTGAAAGTGTGTCAGGAGCTGGAGGCTCCAGCCATAACCGCACTGCGGGAGATGAGAAAATGGACTCACAACCCAAGTACCGCCCACAGGTCTGGGATGGAGTTGGCTATCTTGGTAAACACCATGTTTTTCATGTCCATTGGTCTGTCATGGTCCCTGACACTGGTCTCAGCGCTCTGGCCTGGGTCATGAAATCCTCCGGATTGCCAACCCTCAGGTGGGTTTGGAAAACAGGACACCTTATCTGTCCCTAAGCTTCCAGCGTTATCGTTGGAAAGAGAGCCTGCTTAGTTGTATGCTTGGATGGGTTGATCAAGTCTTACCTTTCAGAATTGGGACCAGCCAATCTACAAATGCGAACGCCCACGAATTCCTGCAACTCCTGTCCCAGCATCATGTGTGTCCATTTCGGTCCAATTATTCCTCAGTATTTGCATTTTCATCTGAGAGATGCTTCCTGGCTGAGGCTGTTCGCTGGATGTTACCCACCCTGGTCGCCAAGGCACCATTTACCACATGGGTGGGTCCACTCCTTTATTCGTACCGGCAAGTACATTGATCTGGCATGTTTGGCAGATACACAAAGTCTCGTTGGAGCACCTATTCCGTTTGATCTGTGGTTTCTCCACCGCCGATCTGGATGCCCTGCATTTAGATGAAGAATTGCATTTGGTTCTGAAGTTGTCTGCCGAGCTGAGGAGCCTAAGACAAGAATTGTCCAAAGGTTTTCATATGAAGTTCCACAATAATGTGGATCCAGATACCCGGGGTTGTCGCACATGCTATCATGAGGCTGAGGATTCCAAGTGCATCAGGTATTGGACGGTTGAGCCTAGTTGTCACTTGGAAACCCATGGGAAGGTTGTCACACCCTATCCTGCCAATGACCCTGATCGACTGCCGCCCACAGGGAAGGTGAAAATCTCAATGTTGATGTTCCTGCCTGTCTTTAAATTCATTCATCTACAGGGTGGGACAGTCCATACTGACTATGTCCCTCTAATGGACTTGGGGTTGAGAAAGATTTCCCGCCGTGCGGATGTGCTAGCACGTTGTGGCCGGGACGTGACTCTATTGGTTGATGCTGGCCTACCCAATAATGTGTTGGCGGGAGCTTCTTTTGACACATTTTCTTACGAGGACCTTCAAAAGATGCGTTGTGATGCCTCTGCTGGAAAGGAAACCAAAGCTATCAAACGGGGCACCCAGTTCCGCCGATTTGAATGGGGTAGGATGCATCCAATAGGCTCCAGGAAACCTGCTGGGGGCAGACCTGGAGACACCTATACGGGCTATGCCGGTATGGAAGTGACAGATATCGCCCACATTAGGTTGCTCTTTGCTCATGCTGCTGTATGTTCTTGATGTCTTCCAATCCTTATTCCCCATTGACCCATGAAATACCAGGATGTAGAAAGGATGGTGGCTGCAATCACACCGTTGCATCCTTGTGCAGCCAGGGAGCTTCGACGGTTGTCTTCTGAAGTCAATTCTTTGGGGGGCATAGGGGTAACTGCATATTACTGTTGGAACTTTGTGGCGCCTCAGCATGTTGACCATGATGCCACTTGGACCATAGCCCTGCAGACCTGCAAAGAAGCACCATCTGATGAGTTCAACTTTGTCATGATGGACCTAGGCTGCTACGTGGAAACTACTGAAAATGCCCTGTGGTAAGTAGGTCTGGACAGTTGGAGTTGTATTGCTGCTCAAGAACACTCAGGTGGTTCCAGGGTCATCACACACATGGCACCGTGGTTCCCCGGTTATCATCCATGTTATCCAACAGAAATTTATCGCAAGGAATAGGGGTTACTTTACCCAGAGCTTCATTGCAGGCTGCCCAAACCCAAAACTTGGCACGTGCTGCATTTGAGGCCTTGGCTCAAAAATGGCATGTAGATAATTGAAACACTTCACCATTACTGCACAACAACACAAAATGTCTATACTATTTTACTTCGATCATGTAAGGAGCTTATAAGCTTCTTCTGTCGTCAATTTTGAAGCGCATGATTCATGACATCTGCGTCATATTCAATAGTACGATGGTGGCCCAAGGGAGTGGGCGGGGGGAAGAGCAGACTGGAATTTCAGCGAGGTTTCAGTTTCAAAACTCAGGGCGGTTAGAATGCATGCTTACTGGGTTGGATTCAGAAGGCCCAGGTACCAGGACTCCAGAGCTTGGTGTGGAGGCCCGAGGATCCAAGTCCCATGGTCACGGCCGACGGTGAGGGAACCAATGCGGTCGAACCACCATGCGACGTTGTTTCCGTCGTTAACTGGCCTGCTGAGAAAGGTCTGCGAGACTGGCGCCAAGATCATACGAGATAGTGACGTGATTTTGGTTGATATGCAGCCGAGGAATTAATTTGGTATCCGCCACCGCCCACCCTATACACCGTTGGTCAGCGCTACTTCACACATCCCCGTTCTGTGGCGACACCAACCTCGTTGTTGCTACACTTTGGATGTCCAAATAGCCCAATAGAATGATAGGGGGACGTACGTCGAAGCTGAGATTGATTTTGTTGGTCGCGAGCGTTGCTAGGGTGATCTCAGGGTATAAGTGGGAAATAATCGGAGCGACATTCAAGCCTACGACTTGCATGAGCGGTGAAGGGTGGGCAGACGTGATTCTACTTACCCGTGACACCAGTAGTCAAAGTCGCGCCTCTGAGTGCCGGCTGGAAGGATGCAAATGATGTACGACAGTGCAGGCACAAACTTGCAGCTTCCAAGCTTCGCTGCTAGAACAGTTTAGGGTCGTCTGATCGCACAATTGACAGCGGGGGTTGAAAGGTTGATAGATAGCACAAGTCAAATCACACCGGACCGCTGATTAGGGGAGGGTGACCCTTGAGTCTTCGCAATAGACATGTGTAGCGCAATAGAAACACTTGCATTTGTGTGCTGTAGAGATGATACAGATGTACATTGGCTCCGATCACATGAAGGTGGGTAGCGAATCAGTCTAACTCCAACACTGTTATACGCCGTACACTTCTCCAACCTGATGGGAAGTCAGCAAATAAATCTACTGAATAGGCACAAATGCTTGCCTACAAGCCATTGATGCTTCTCGATGTCTCAAAGGAGTGACCTTCTCTCCAACCTCATCAGCACACACGGGTGAAGTCAACTGAATCATCGTGAGATCGCCTTTCACGCTCAATACTAGCCCACCAGTCGATGTCGAACCAAATGTTAATCAGCAGGAACACGTTCTTGGCCAGTTTTAACACTTGTGTTTGTTTCTTGTCCTCCACGAACGCTCAGCAAACGGCGGAGAAGGAACGAACTGATCTCAAGTTCTGGATTCTTTTTAGAAAAACCCAGGATGCTGGAAATAAGTATCCTTACCGGTGTAGGCTTTCAGCAGCTTCCCGACGGCACCCAACACTTGACCAACAAAATGATCTGGTATGCACAGCGTAGGATCAATCTTCATCCCAACACCAATCAGTCCTCCAACAACAGCGAACTGCAAGTGATTGCTCTTGGTGCGCAAAGATGATTTTGCTGCAGATGGGCTTGCAGTTGCGGCCTTGAGCATCTTCGTTTCAATTCCTGAGCGGATCTCAACTTCTTGCCCTAGCTGTAGCACACCGGTGAGGATAGAACCACTGGCAACACTACCCTTGAGGTCATTGACCTCAGCACCAGGCGTGTTGACATCGAAGGAACAGATAATGATGAGACAGTAATCAGAGGGGATTGGAATAGGCACATGCTTTACAATTGATGTAGTATTTCAGTCGCGCAGATATCGGAACTATGGGTGATAACTGGGCCACCTTGCTTATGACAAGAATGAGTAAAATATTGGACATTCGTGCTACCGAGGACCCACCTTTATTGTAATCCAATCAAAAGACCAGCTTTGACAGTTCCGGGGTATCGCATCCTCCAACTGCGGGTGTCGCCGTCTCAAGGCCTCTAGACATCAGCCCCCAGTAATCCGGACTGTTTAGAAACCACAACGCCTTCTGAGGGCGGCACTCCCTGCCTTAGAAATTTAGACAGTCACAGCAGGCATTAAAGACAAACTTGTGTTTCGTTACAGTACGCGGGCTTGATGTAGTCCATGCTGTGGATGTGGATGTCGTTCAATATAACCCAGCATTCAGCGAGGGCAGGGCCTTCCCATAGGATGCTGCCAAATATGACGCCAATCTCTGTTGACGAGACAAATGATGCGCAATTAACATGGATGAGCGGCGGAGTACCTTGGGCTTTTACCTTAATTGTGGCCTTGACACTCTGGAAACCGTGAGGCGCCATGGTATATATCAAGCGTTGCGAAATCAAGACAAAGATTCTGTAGCGTATTAGGCGTCTGGTTGACCAGAAGCACATCTGAGTACCGTAAATGAGTGTCGCCGATAAAACAGCCCATCCAAGGAAGTATGCATACCAAGCTTAAATCGAATCCGTGCATCTTGACGTAAGCTTCCGCATATATGGGGTCCGAAAAACCTAGAATTGATGAGCACCGAAATCCGAGATAATCGCGGGACGACAAGACACCTTTGAGCTGGGATATGCAACTGAGGTTGGATATGAAGTCTTCCCGAACTTCCGTAGCCTCCGTTGCCTTGCCTAAGTCCTTGACGTACTGTATAAAAACATGAGTGGCGTTTAATCAACCAATAAAAATGCGTACATCAGTGGGATCATCTGTTGATTTCTTCAGGAACTGCCTGAAAGTAAACAAGTCATTGACTTGCACGATATGCTTTCCTACTTTTTCTGTCCACTCATCAGTAACATCACGGCTTGAAGTCGACTAAGTACGCACCTCCTGAGCGACGAGCATCTTGGGGTACGTCGTGTCTTTCAAGAAAATATCGTGGAAGATGGACTTTTCCTGGAGCTCGCGTAAGGTTTGTATGCAGTTAAGAATGCGCTCGTTGGAATCTTTGTCGATTGGTACCGTGACAAACTTCCTCTGGCCGACGCGGATAATGGACGTCATGATCAACATGGACTGGGTGGGTGTCGGTGAATGCTATAGAAACGTTAACAGTAGTACATATCTCAGCACGGAGATCATTGAAAATCGTGCCGCGCAAGAGCGTCCTGAGGCTGTAGGAAGTGAAGTAAGCATCGTCTTCAATACCCTCGCCAGTATGAGGAGACCGCTCCACCGAAAACTAACTATCATACTATTTATAAACGATATTGCACGTCCCGAGTATCAGTAATCATCGTTGAATGAATAGGATTAAGACTGATCATCGTAAGAAGAATGGGAGGAAGGAAGGAAGGAACATGGCGAAGTCATGTACCGATGAACACAGCATTTTCCCTGTTAACTAACCATGTGGTGACAAGTTCACTTGCATGCCAATATCAGTCCAGTCATTATGGCAAATGTGATAGCTGAAGAAAATTCTGTCACTGTTTCTGTCGCCGATTCTGTCATCGTTTCTGTCGCCGATTCTGTCACCGATTCTGTCGCCGATTCTGTCATTGTTTCTGTCGCCAATTCTGTCACTGTTTCTGTTGCCACTTCCGTCCCAATTTCTGTTTCTGCTTCTGTCACCTCTGCCCTCTGCCCCCTCTGCTTCTGAATTTCCTGGCTATTGTGAGGAAAATCAAAAAACTAATCCCAGGTAATATTGCAGAGTGAATTCACCATTACATCATCCTGTCATAACATATATGTGAACCCAGATTTAACATGTAGACGCCCCCACACCTTAGTGCCTTCTACAAAATTACCTGGTAACTAATTATCTCAAAGCAGTCCTCACTTCCTGTAAAACACAGTTCAGAAAAGGTGGCAAATGATCAGGTCTTGCCCTTGAGGATAACTATGTAGATGTTCTCCGGATATAAAATACATACTTGCTGCATGGGAAACAAAACCATCTTATTTGATGTATAGTGAAGGGGGCAGCATACGCGCAACATTGTCTAAAATATGAACATATGAATGACCAAGGGCAATCAAAGTGAATGGGGAGTCCGGCCAGATGGAACACTGGGGCACAGACGGATGTAATCCTCCTCCTCCGCAGAAAGTGGAAAGTGATGACAAAACAAAGAATCATGGGAGGAGAATTGATGAAGCCAGCCGGGTTTGGGTTTGTAACCACCAGAATCCCAGCCACATCGGTTGCACCGGAACTTCAAGAAGTTGGTGCCTTGTCGAGGGGACCGTTTGGCTCGGATGTCCCCCGGCCCAGGGTTGCATAGATGATTGCCACACCGGGGGGGAAGGCCCCACACACAACCAGAGGGAGTGGAAGCTATGTACCTACGGCTAATCAGATGGCCTTTTTCATTCCTACAGACCAACACCACAGGGGTATGGCACAGCAAAGCCCAGTGGGAGATCTCCTGTTCCAGGGCCACCTCAACAGGCATTTGGTGAATGTAGACCTGTACAATCACCCGCAGCATGAATGGCATGACCACGGAAGGTTGAACCGAATGGGCAGTAAATCCAATGATGAACAGCAGGCGCTGGCTGAATTCACTAAGGTCATTAAAAAGGCCCCAGGACTGGGGGGGGGGGGTCATACCTGGAGACCAGCGACTGAATTATCTCAAAATGTGAGCGCATCATGAATGTCGGACCACAGGCCAGCAGGATCATTCCTTTGGTGCCTATCATGTCCAGGGACCTCTTCCACAATTCTGGGCCCAAGTGATGGCGGAGCACCTGAGATCCAAGTCAACAAAAGAAAACAGTAAGAGTCAGCCAGGGCCCACCTCTGAGGCATCCCCAGTCCAGGCATTTCCAAATTTGTCAACACTATGGACCAGCTCACCACTCTCATGATCGCTGTGTGTGTCCATCAAAACCAGCAAATCAGTCTGCTTTCTTGCCTTCACAAAGGCCAGGGCATCGCGGACGCAGGTGCGGACATTGGGCAGGCAGGCAGCTCCGGTGACCAGTTCAATGTTGGTGCATTGCAACTGGCACATATTTGATCTCAGTCCTACATCTTCCCGGATTCAACTGAAACGGTGCACACCATGTTTTGGCAAGGCGAAAATTCTTCCTCCAACTGACAGCGCACCAGATGCTCAGGGTATGAATCAAGTTTTAAGGCAATGGTGTGAAACACCAGTGGGCGGGGGCCATGATTTCGGCCGGTGAGGTAGGCACCTTGTGCAACCACTGAGTACTGTCAACAAATAGGGGTCACCCACAAGTCCAGAATTCAGTTAGGACTGGCTCACAGGCAGTGGACTGGAGCGCCTGCGGCTCCAACATGGGGGACACCAAAAATCACCCGGGCCTAGATCGCTGACACAGGGGTACATATTTGACTTCCTGAAGCACAGAGCATGAGGACAACCTGGACGGATACATTTCTTCAACTCTCCAAAATCAGAGCAACTGCTGCATCTAGTCATGGCGTCATCCACTTGCACCAGTGAAGATGCCTCCAGGGCCAGTGCTTCAGACCTGGGATCAGCTGCGCATAGGCTGGGAGGTCAGAACGCGGCCAACCAGATCATGCCAGGTAAACCAGACACCCACCAGGCAACCCCTCTGTCCATCATTGGATCAGCATACGGAGAAACAACCAGAATATGACAATGTCAAGACCTACCTCCAGTATCAATGGCCCGACTTTGGCCGTGAACAACACGATCACTGGGAACCATAACATCATGCCTGTCAACATCTGATGAGGGAAGCATCAGCCACAGGCGCAGTCTGGTGAAATCATCCTCTATGGCCTACCCATCGTGTCATCAGCATCTAGGAGAAAACAGTTAAGGTGTTTCCCCGGTATTCACTGCAAGCTGGACTCACCACATAATATTGGACGTGACCTGCCTTTCAAAGCCCGGCCCTGGGCCACAGGTAACTGTTCCGCGGTGCCCCCTCTAGCACCTCCTCTCCCTCCTCCTCTCCCTCCTCTCCCTCCTCTCCCTCCTCCTCTCCCTCCTCCTCTCCCTCCTCTCCTCCCTCCTCTCCCTCCTCTCCCGCCCCTCCCGCCTTGTGCAACAGCGGATGTTGCAGCTGCAGTCCTGCCACTGTGGCCCCCTGCTCTCTCGCTGTCGTCATCATCATCATCACTATCATCATCTTCCTCGTCGTGATCTTCATCATCGTCAGCGCCACCATTACCCTCGTTGTCGTCCTGCTCCTCCTGCTCCTGCTCCTCCTGCTGCTGCTGCTGCTGCTGCTGCTGCTGCTCTTGCTCTTGCTCCTGCTCCTGCTCCTGCTGCTGCTGCTCTTGCTCCTGCTCCTGCTCCTCATCCTGGGCCTCATTATTGGCTGTATTGAGGCGGGCAGAGTTGGCGCGTGTGACTCGGGTGTTGGCACTGGGACCCGCGTTGTTGAATCGTGCGCCCATGTTGATCACATGACCGTCTCCGGCATTAGTGCCAGGCGCAGCCTCCCAGTCCATCAAATCTGACATAGTCCTGAACTTCTGAGTGATGGTCAGGTTAATATTATGGTGTGGTTTGCTTATGCGCCGCCAAATTGAAGGTCAAACCCAGACTCCTACCCACTCGGCAGGGTGTTCAGCGAATCCAAGGGCAAGTTGAGAGTTTGTACATATTTGTAACTGATTACTTAACTTTTTTGAACTTTATATTGTGCTGAACACCCTGCCAATTTCAATCTCCGACAGTGACAAGTCTATAAGGGATTACCACTAGTTAGACGTTAATGGATGGTCGCGTAATGTATCTACCGCTACAGCTCAAACACATCACCAGTTGCTAAAACTTGAAGGGGGACAATGGCGTGAATTCCGAATACAATTGTATTCTTGGTGCCACTTTTCAGAAAAACACGGTTTAGAAGGGGATGCATTCCAGCACAGGAGGCAGACAAGCAAATTTTTATTAAATTCCACCAAGAATACAATGAACGAGTAAATCTAGTGTATTCTAGATGGTCATTTACACACCAGCACAACGTAGTGGGGTGCGAGCGATAGGTCAACGATTGTGAAGATTCGCTGCTGAGTAAGCATAATAAACGCGTCGCGTCGCGTCACATCAAACATCCTGACACTCTGCAGACCCAAATGCCAGCATGATACACAAAGCATGACCGTTGGAAACCTTCCAGAAAATGGACAATAGCTCAACAGCAAGTCACGTCACGCATGAAAGCTCAGAGCACTCACACAAAAGGTCTCCTGAAGGAAAACATCCCTCCTGCAGCTACAGTTTCGTCCCCCGAATTAACCCTACCTGATGCAATCCTCCCAACATCAAAGAATTTTCACGTCCGGTATAGAAATGAGCGCCGATGCTACAAGCGGACCAGGAGTCATGTTGAAATGCTGGAGGCAAGCCTACAAGAAGCACAATTGGCTGTTGTCGGGGCTGCCTCGCAGGCTCGGGCAGATCAACAATCACTCACAGCTGCACAGACGTCACTCACAGCTGCAAAGAGTGAGGCCAAACACTTGCGAGAGCGCAATGAGATCCTCACCAAACGTAACCATGCTCTTGGTATGCGTGTTTCTCGCGCACCTCTCCAGAAAGCACACGCCGTCAAGAAGGCCACTGCTCGCACTATAGCACAAACCACAAAACATACAACATTTGCCCTGAAAAACAAGAATATAATCACTGATACTGTCCGACAAGGCTGCGACGGTGCAGGAAATTGAGGGACACGACACCACCAATATTGGGGCTCTCTTAGGGGACTCCGATGAAGAAAATGACGCGTAGACGGCCGCTCCTCTTAAAATTTGATAGGCTCGTATAATCCACCTCATCTATAGTTCTTGCTGATGGCTCGGCGACCTAAATTCTTGTCGTGTAGGTGTTTGGTTACATGTCTACACCATCTAGTACCGTATTGACCACGTATTTCGCCGATACTTGATTACATAATATCACACTTTGGTGGCGCTGCGCCTCCCCAATAATAATAATAATAGTTCGCAAGTTCATCTCCTCTTGCAATTCACCACAAAATGACAATTCCAAAAATTCCAAAACGGACAAAGCACGACGAAGGACACATTCTGTAGATCTTCCGTCTCAGTTTTTCTTCTCTTTGCCGTCACAAGTATCCTATGAGTGATCATCAGTTTTGTCACACTTCATCACACTTTAGCACGTGACGTTAACTGTAACTGTTTGAGGACTATCTTAAGACTTAATCTTGTTGGGTGACTTGGGTTACAAAGATCAAACATGCGGCATCTCCAAGCTGAGTGCATAGAGCAACATGAACACACTCCCCTGAGAGTTAAGAAGGGCTGGAATGGTTTTGGACAACAATAAAATAAAGAATAAAGACACGGTCAAGGGCATCAGCAATTATATTTAGTGGTCTCTACGAGTACGTGCGTGGTTGGCAAAGTGCGAAAAACCATACAATGATTGCGTGAGAATATCGTCCACATCGTCATCGTCATATATCTGAGTAGTGTGCGTGTCAACAATGAATAGTGAAGGCTCATGTCATCGAAAGCAGCTCGTCATCGTGGAGGTGCCGAGTTAGGAGTGTGAAACTGTTTATGAGGTTTTATACCAATGGTGCCACCTGTTAATAATTGGTTTAGTCGACGTCCACAGACAACATGAGAATGTACACCGTGATAAAAAGGTGGGTGGGTCAAGAAGAAGAGAGTATATCGAAGTCAGAGGGACCGAGAATGCATAGGACTCTGGTTTTTGTTTAGGCGGGTTCATCAAAACCCCATCTTTGAATAGTGTAAGGTTTCCGGGTTCAAACAGAGAAAAAAAGCTGCAGACCTTCACCCTCCTCATCCAGTATGGCCTTCTCCTCAGTCTTCACAAACTTGTCCCATTTGTCAGCTCCCTTCTCGCAGAGCAGTGTCTCTGGAATCCATGCAAGCAGATAGGTAGAGACTCCTAGATGGCAAAATGCATGAGTGGTAGGTGTGAGACAAGACCTAAATAATCATGCGCTTGACAAGAGCCACAAAACCCAGGATGTTATCTCTAGCATATGCAGTTGCGCATTGTGGTATGAGAGAATATCAAAGATGCAATGGCGTATAGAACTTAGGTGATACAATGTCACAACTTGGCCTGGGTCAAATGTGTTGTAGTGATATGAGTAAATATAACTAAAAAGAACTTGGTGGTGAATGTGAGGGAACAAGAGAGTGACACTCCACCATTCAGCTTGGGGCAAAAAAGCCATGCCAGCCTCATCATAAGGTGGGGAGGCAAGGGTGCAGATCCTTGTCATCATGGCTGTTATCAAGATCCTCCTCAATCACAAGAGCCAGATGGCTGCACTGTGTTGTGTTGCCCCAACTCCAGAAGAGTGTTGAGCAGTGTACAGTGAAATAGAGGGGTGTAGATTTATACCTGTGATGTGGCGTTAATTAACTTGTGAGTCTGGGGCGACATTTCAGTGGCATGAATTTGGATGAATTTGGGGCATCTGCATTGTATGGTGGACGATAGGTTACGGTTCGATTTGCCGATTTGCCGGGACTAATTTCGAAGTCCGATCGATGTTTGTTGAGAGTATCCAACATTTTATTAGTGAACACGTATATATATATATATATTTGTTCCAACCAACACGCACATCTCGGATTGACGAAAACACCCTAACGCCTGGGCGTTGCGTGACACGTTGAACGTGTCAGCATTGGACAAAGTCTATGCCTATTAGTGAACACATTGTTATTTATTCCAACCATCACCCAATGCACAGGTCTCGGAGGATGATATGTTTCGATGGAGAATCCAGCGAGAAGACTGCTGTGAGCTTCTAATAAGTAACCAGTGCTTCGTCCGCGGTCTACTCGAGGGTTATAAGTCAATGGCCATGCGTGGATATCCATTCCCTCGTGTATCTTAAATGCCTAACCCTCAAGGAAAGAATGGGCACACTATTGCTCGTAAGTTTAGCTAGTATTGACACTGGCAGTTAAGCTGATAAACCAATGCCTTGCAGTCCCAGACGAAGCTATACGACCGCTAGTAGAACAGTTTGTTGCAAGCGGCTACACCAACCTCGAGATCATTTCACGTCTTCAAGCACGACAGCTGAATATATCGTAAGTTACAAATTCCATTCGATGTTTTAATTCAGACGGACTTTCTGACTTGAATCAACACCACTCAGACTCAGCCTCTTGGAAAAACGTCGCTCGCAGTGGGGACTTAAATCATCCCGTGGTCAGGCACACTCTATTGAGAGTATAAGACCTGCTATTGAGCGTGTTCGTGTGCGTTTCCCCAAACAAGGATCACACGATATGAAGCAGACACTTCTGCAAGAAGAGAACATTATGGTCTCAAGGTTAGTCAAAATTATGCTTTCTTTGACACATTCACAATTGTCGTACGACGTACACATTTCAGGGAATTGATACTCAAGTATATGAATATTCATCATCCAGATGAGGTTCAGGATCGAAAGAGGCGCCGGCTGAAGCGCAGCACGTACTGGACTGCAGGCCTGCATGATAGCTGGGTCTTCGACCAGCATGATAAATGGCGTCGCTTCCAACTGTTCCTGCACGTTGGGATCTATAACCCCGAGGATGCACTCGAAAGGTTGGCATTCATCTCGTACTCATATGGTTATATCTTGCTGATGCCTCCGAGCACAGACTTGTGTTCCACTTCATTTTCATCCCATGGCTGCAGTGCGAGCTCAACCTTTTTGCAGAGAGGTTCAATAACGCCAAGCCACGCTATAACATGCACAAGATATTACCGCACGGTCGCCCGAATGATATCTTCTATCACCCAGAGAAATTTGGCTCTCGAGACTTCTCTGTAAGCAGTGCATCATAAATTTCAAATCATAATGATGGGGCCTGACATCTATGGTGCTCGACAGGTGAAAGTTGATGGTCCGTCACTAGACCTTGTCCGCCACACATATGCTCCCTCCGATCATCCTGTCTTCCTATTGGTACCTCGGGAATTCTCTGAGCAGGCATATGCCTTCATGTCTGAGCTCGGTCATACCGAGCTAACAATCACTCGCAACAATGTATGGGACGTGTACGCGGATCTACTCATGTGTTTCCAATCTATTGCAGATCAGGATCATATTCGGAGTGTCATCATTGGACAGCCAGCAATTCCGGATGATGGAGAGAAGCCAATAGGGAGTGAGGAGATGAATGTCATGGACTTACCCCCCTACATTGAGGGACCTGACGAGCCTGGATATGGTGCACCTGTAGATGGATCCAGAGTCAATTCATCAGATGAAGAGTCTGACTTTTATGAGTTCGTCTGGACGGATGAAGAGGAAGATTAGATACTAATACTTGCTGCTACTAGTGTTGTCGGTCAGGGAATTTATGCACTACTTTGATATGTCAGTCACACCTGCCCCGATTCACCACGTCCTCAAAAGGCCAACACTCGGCGCCATGCTTCAGCTTACGACGACGACGAAGAGGTTGCAGCGACACTACCGAAACAAGCCCACCCATGATTTCAGCTTACGACAACAGCGAAGAGGTTGCAGCAACACTACCGAAACAAGCCCACCCTCGACTGGTTCCCGCTACCTCTGACTGCTGCATTGATCTCGGACGTACGACCCTATCGTTAACTTAGGAAGATGTCAACTTTACTGCCCCGTCTGTGTCGGAACTTGAACAAGCTAAATGAAGTGGATGTCTTCAGGCTTCTCCAATGTGAATCACACTTCGAAACAAGTGTAGCAAGTGACTCGGTGATGATTCTCCATGGTTGATCTTGATGCAAATTATTGACAGACTCGGACAGCTCACACTGCCAGTCACCTGCTTGCTCTCTGAAATCCCCCGCCGTCCAAGTCACCTATTATTGAGACAATGGCTGAATTTACTCCAGTGAATCCCAGTGCTTGGCGACTTTGCCAGCGTTGCAACACTCGTTTTGACTCGACCGTCCCATTCACTTATGTACGTGGTAAAGACGGATCAGGTCGTGTATGCTGTCCTAGCTGCGCCAAACATTATGAAAGGCGCAAAGCAACAGAGCAGGCTCCAGATAGTCTGAGGATGGGTGAGTCAATCTGTGGTATTGATTATCATGCCATGACTTAGTTGTCCCTGAATCTGGTATATCTCTCGGATTTCCAGGGTGAGTCTTCGGCACTGTCTTCAACAGTCATAAACTTACTAATCTCGAACTAGGATCTGGTGATCTGCTTACCGACTGCCAGGTCATCACAGGCTTGTGAGTTCATGCCCGGCTCTGAGTCAGCGTGGACTATTTGACTGATATGAGTTGTAGCGATTTCGTGAACAGTTTCGGTGATGGAAACTGCACGACTGCTTTCAAAAACTTCGAGTCTGAGCACCAGTGCCAGCAGTTTTGTCGTTCCTTTGGTTTGCAGACTTTTATTTCCGCATCTTTATAAGATAGTCATATACATAGTACTACACCCCTATCAACTACAAGTACCCGTTATCACTTGTTTCTGCTGTCCAAGTTCATTTCTCAGCACACGTTAGGGCGTTTTCGTCGATCCGAGATGTGCGTTGCGTGTTGGTTGGAACAAATATATATATGTATACGTGTTCACTAATATTAAAATGTTGGATACTCTCAACAAACATCGATCGGACTTCGAAATTAATCCCGGCAAATCGGCAAATCGAACCGTAACCTATTGTCCACCATAGCATTGGGAGTCCTGCCATGGTGAACCTGTGAATAGGTTGAACTATCTACAGTGGCCAGGACATCAACTAGATAATTTTCAACCATGGATCAGGAAACAAGAAATAAACTAGAGCCGGCTAACATCAAGCTGATTGATCACATCAAATCCTGCCATTGGGTGTTCTAACATGAGTTCTGCGCGGTCTCATTGGTGACCTTGCAGAAATTGACATCATACAAACCTCTGGTCAAGTGGCGTCATATGGAATCCACTAGTACTAGCATGCCGCTTCTGAAGACTAGCCTCCAGCTTGAATGCCTCCAAGTCCTCTACCTGAACCAACAACTGCAGACTCAAACTTGGACTCAGAAGATGAGTTCACAATGGCGTGGAATGGTAGGATGGTCTGTCTGCTCTGGCACAGTTAATGACATCAGAAAAGACTGATTCATACTGGCAGCATCAAGTAGCATCAATTCACCATACCTATGTGAACTGCTTGATTCCATGGGAAAAAAACCTTGACAGCCGGTCTTAATGCCCACAAAGATGGCTGCTGCTCAGAACTCATCTGCACCTGTCCCCAACACTTCTGATTGGAACAAGTAGAAGTATTTCATCCTTTTCACCCTAATTCATGGTTCATTTAGCCAAATTAACTGTAAGTTAGTGTCACCTGTGAGGATGCACTGGACCCCAAATCACCAAAGACCTTCAGAACACCCAAGAAGAGACCTCTTGGAGGCGCTCCCCCTGGAATTGGCCCCACCGATCCTGTGAGGACGCGATGAACTGGACCCTCAAATCACCAAAGACCTTCAGAACACCCAGGAAAAGACCTCTTGGAGGCGCTCCCCCTGGGATTGGCCCCACCAATCCTGTGAGGACGCGATGAACTGGACCTCAAATCACCAAAGACCTTCAAAACACCCAAGGAGAGACCTCTTGGAGGCGCTCCCCCTGGAATTGGCCCCACCGATCCTGTGAGGACGCGATGCACTGGACCTCAAATCACAGAAGACCTTCAAAACACCCAAGAAGAGACCTCTTGGAGGCGCTCCCCCTGGGATTGGCCCCACCGATCCTGTGAGGACGCGATGAACTGGACCTCAAATCACAGAAGACCTTCAAAACACCCAAGGAGAGACCTCTTGGAGGCGCTCCCCCTGGGATTGGCCCCACCGATCCTGTGAGGACGCGATGAACTGGACCCTCAAATCACCAAAGACCTTCAGAACACCCAAGAAGAGACCTCTTGGAGGCGCTCCCCCTGGGATTGGCCCCACCGATCCTGTGAGGACGCGATGAACTGGACCTTAAATCACCAAAAACCTTCAAAACACCCAAGGAGAGACCTCTTGGAGGCGCTCCCCCTGGGATTGGCCCCACCGACCCTGTGAGGACGCGATGAACTGGACCTCAAATCACAGAAGACCTTCAGAACACCCAAGAAGAGACCTCTTGGAGGCGCTCCCCCTGGAATTGGCCCCACCGATCCTGTGAGGACGCGATGAACTGGACCTCAAATCACCAAAGACCTTCAAAACACCCAAGGAGAGACCTCTTGGAGGCGCTCCCCCAGGGATTGGCCCCACCGATCCTGTGAGGACGCGATGAACTGGACCCTCAAATCACCAAAGACCTTCAAAACACCCAAGAAGAGACCTCTTGGAGGCGCTCCCCCTGGAATTGGCCCCACCGATCCTGTGAGGACGCGATGAACTGGACCCTCAAATCACCAAAGACCTTCAGAACACCCAGGAAAAGACCTCTTGGAGGCGCTCCCCCTGGGATTGGCCCCACCGATCCTGTGAGGACGCGATGAACTGGACCTCAAATCACCAAAGACCTTCAAAACACCCAAGGAGAGACCTCTTGGAGGCGCTCCCCCTGGGATTGGCCCCACCGATCCTGTGAGGACGCGATGAACTGGACCTCAAATCACCAAGGACCTTCAAAACACCCAAGGGTGACACATGTTGGTATGGGGGAGAAGATGCTGACGCTTTGACAATTCTTATTAATGAAAATCATATTTCAAACTCAGATTCAATTAATTTGACTTTTGAAGCTCCGCCACAAAGACCCGCCACCGGCAATAACTGAATAATCCAGCTTCGTCTGGTGCTATAGAGTCGGTGACACGATCTGAGGTGTTGGGCTGGTCCGAGCGTTAGCTCGGGGTGGGACGCAAGCAGGTGGAGCCGCTCACCCAATAAGCCGGAACTATCCGCGGCTCATAGCTGCTCAGCCCAACGAGATGTGGAGGCGACCGTTAGAGAGAGACTGCATTGGCGAGGTGCTGCGAAGAAATTTGTTCGAATGGACGGATGTAGGTTTCATAAGCTAATGACTTCCATCGTCCGGCAATCCCGACTATTTCGGGTTCAATCTTCTTTGCTAAGTAGAAGGATGCACCACCTATGTGAAAGGAATGCCCAAAAGTTGTTCCCCAACCCCAGGCTATTAGAATTGAGTTAATGCGCTCTATGGCGCGAACTTTGCCATTGGACGGATGTCACCCCTACTGTCTCTCCATGAGAATAGAGGATCACTACTCAGTGCTGGAACAACTTGGGCGAGGTTGTGGAGGGCGGCGAGGGGGCATAAGTCACCTTGTTCGTTAAGAAAAACAGATTGAGTTTCCCCGGCACGTGCAGTTTTGGCTGACGGCAGATCCAGACGTGCGTATGGGCTGTTTCGCAAGTCAATGCCGAAGAAGGCATGCGCCCGAGTAAGGTGTTTGGATGGCATAAATGTCATGCGGGAGGTGACGGAGACCTCGCCAAAACCGCATCATTCCAAAGAAGGCACAGGATGCCATAGCCCAAATGCAGGCATCAAAGGGATCAGACAAAGTGAGAGTGGCCTCGAGTGCTGTAAGCATTGCTAGAGTAATTGGCGGACGGAGGGGTTTTCGACGGCCACCTTGCAGGTTCTCGAGGCCCCGCAGGGACCAGTTAATGCGACTATGGTGAGAGTCGGACAGAGGAGGATGCCAGCCCTGAGCTATATGCCAGGCTCGCACTGCAGATAAGTATTTTCGTGCGACACCAACTGAGACTGGTTCAAATGGAACGATGCCTGGGATGGACCAAATCGGGTCTCCGGGATCTGGGTCAGCGACAGCCCATAATGCAAAGGAGTGGAGCAACTCGAATGAAGCTGGGAGACGGTCATACTCCGGGATCGAGAAAATATCGCAGAATAAATGAAATTTTCGTAAGCCAGCACCGTAGCTCGCGGTGTCCCGAAGAGATGCACGACTGGCCAGGTTAGCAATATGGCAGATCACAGGGTTGTCGATAGTTGACAAAGGAGGGGGATTCACGCCCCGCCATAGAAAGATCCGCTCAGCTGCTTTGCAAGGTGGGCGGAGATATGAGGAGCTGATGCTCACTAATGTGGAGGAACTGGGAGAAGTGTGAGCAACAGGAATAACTGGCGTAGGGCCATGCAGCATCATTGCAACCACGGGATGAGCTTGTCGGCTAAGTGAGGTGGGAGTGGGATAGATACGGGCTCTGTCGCACTGGGAAAACCGGCTCTGAAAGCGGGGACGTCGCCACGTGAGAGGGCATCTGCGATATTGCAGCGGGTGGATACGTATGCTGCCTGCAGGCGAACACAGCACTCTGCCTGCAGCTGGTAAACATGCTTCAGCACAGCATTTGTTTCGGTGCTGCGCGAACGACCCTTGTTGGTCACTGCAACCACACCTGCATTGTCTGATCGTACGAGATAGCACAAGTTTGTGGGTGCGCTCCGGGAAATGATACCTTGATCATCTAATTAGAAAAACGCGTACGTGCGGAAAGGAAAATAAAGAATACCCAAATGGAGGGCCACTCGGAATCCCAATTCCACAGCCACAGCTTCTGCCCAACCAATATCGAAAGTTCGAGTAGGCCCTACTCTGAAACCTGGTGCCCAACGCCAAACAGCCCAGCGGTCCTGAATGACGACACCAATTCCAAATGAAGTGCTCGCATCGCCCCACCACCCGATATCGACTGGGGATGGGTTGGCTATTGGGATGCAGTTTGGGAGGTGCGACAGCAGGGATTGAATCCAAGGGAGGTCTGAGGTAACGGCCGCTGATGGGCGAAGATGTGCACGGGAAGAACGAAAGCTTGATGCAAATCTCGCAATCGAACGTAAGAAAGGCCGAATCAAAGGAAAGATACATGCGACGTGCACTAGCTTGCCGTGTAAACTGGCAGCCTCCTTCGCCGTGAATGATGCTCCAATGAGGAGCCAGCCAGCTACCATCTCCTGCACCTTGCGGAGCTTCTCCTCTGGCAGGGATACTAGCTTTCGGTCCAGGTCCCAGTCGAAACCAATGTATCGCTGGACTGAGGCAAAGAGCCGGAGCTTCTCGAGACTCCATGGGACTCCGCAGTAGCTCGTCAGAGCTATGAAGTCTGCTTCGGTCCATGATTGGTGTGGCAGCCGGATGACAAGGAAGTCGTCCACCCACTTTCGAATCAAATTGAAACCTGCTTTGCCATATATTGCAACGAGCATATCTGCGACGGAGCCGAACACGCCGGCACTGGAAGTGAGACCAAACATGAGAGCCCGATCCACGTACACGATGCCTTTCCAGAAGATGCAGAGGGCGTTTTGCTGTGAAGGTACGACGGGAACTATGCGGTATGCTGAAGAGACGTCGAAGGTTGCTGCAACACAACCAGGGGGTAATGTGAGGATTAGTGCAGCGGTTTCGTCGAAGGTACCCCAGACGGTAGGAAAATCGTCTGCATTGATTGTGGCGTTGACGGGTAGCACTGGGCTCCACACACGGTTAACGACATCTTGCTGCCAGTCAGTGACAACAGACTCGGCATCCTCGAGAAGTGTTGTAAGCCTGGAGGACCGTCTGGCTGGGAAGGTTTGGTCAGGTTGTGGTGATGGACACGGTGATGGTGACCAAGATGACATGCAAGGAAGCGACAATGACATTGAAGGAAGCGACGAGGCAGAAGATGAAAGCGACGAGGCAGAAAATGAAAGCGATGACGATGATGCGGAGGTAAAAGATGATGATGCGGAGGCGTGAGATGATGATGCAGAGGTAAGAGACGATGATGTGGAGGCGAGAGATGACACAGATAATGAGAATGGCGAAGCGGCAGATCCATCAGCTGACTCTGTCATCATCGTGCTGCTGGGACCAGCAGATATAGCCTGTCGTGGAGAGATGAAATCAGTACTGCCTTGTGACCCAGGTGTTGTTCAATACACACCGAACTGTAGGGGCAAGTATCTAAACATAGCGGGTTGTCGGAGTCCTCAACCAATGTAACTGTTTTAAAGGTATCAAACACACGGCTAGCTAGACACGTGTGCCTGCCAGTGGGAAGCAACAGAGAGGGGGGGACATTGCCAGTAATATTGGCAATAGTCGGACCCAGGTTGCAAATTAACATGTCAAGCTATACAAATGATGCGAACTTACTGCACCAGAGCACCGGGAAATCCTCAACCGAACTAGGGTTTGGTATAGTTTTGGCACAGTCCCTCAGTCGTTCAGGAGAGATGAGGCGACCCGGAAGGTCACAGACACCCATTTTCCGACTTCCGCTTTTTTGGTAACCAGCTTGCAGAAACTGGTAACCTTCGAAGCAAAAGTCATGTTCAGAGCGTAGCTCCTCCGGTGGAAGAGTCAGGTGTAACTCATGAGACGTCAGGTGAGACGCCATCTGAGAACTAACCTGCTGCCATACAGGTTTGTCGGCAGTGCTTGACCTGATGAGGCCAAGAAAAGAGAGGTTGTACTCCTGCAAGCGACGTTGCAAAGGCAGAATCTTTGCCGTGTAAAGCTTCAACTGTCCTAGAAAAGGATCAGCCTCGTCTGATGAGGTTCCTGTCACCTATACTAATATGAGCATCACGATACAAAGTGAGAACAAGAAACCTCACAGAGTAAGGAATAAGGTTCAACCGAAATGTCGAGGACAGTGGGTCAGGCCCAGGGAGTGGCCCACTAGAGCTGACAGAGCGTCTGCTTGTACTGGCCCTCGGCCTACGGGTGACGGCAAGAGAATGTCCAAAAGGCCCAGAAGTGACACTTCGTTGTCCACGATGCAGAGCAGCGTGGGACACACGCCGATCATTAGTAGACTGCATAGCAGAAAAGTTATCGGAGGGTCCTTGCCACATAGTGGCAGGTGGTTGTGATGACGCAACCATAAGAGAACCACGGGGTGTGGAGGTTGTGGTGGTGGGCTGAGGTCCTTGGAAACTACTGGCATGTGGTGAAAACCGGACATGGGCGAGGTACGCTTGACCACAAAATGATCCTGCAGATGTACGTGCACAGCACAGTGATTGTGGAGTTATGGGAGTGCTCATGCCCTTGAAAAAATTGATTTGAGTGAGATAAACCGTAACGACCACAAGCCTACTAGTACATACCGAGTGAAACTTTGGGCAGCCCGTTCGAGGGCATCCACCTTTTTCCGGAAGTGATGAACGCTGTGGGGCTGCTGGATCCTCGTGATCGGACCATAGATGGCTGCAAAGACATACAGCCCTGTCGATTGGAAGCTTATCAACGAGACAATGTTCAGTTGGAGATTTTCAATCATAATAAAGTCGTGAGCTCACCGTGTCAATCGCATTTATGAATTCGACACACCCGTCTTTGCAGACCAGGCAACCGTTACGAGGAGGAGGAGTCATGGTTTTGCGCAACCTGGTAACCGTTCAAAGGCCTCGAATTCGCTGAAAAAGTAAGAAAGACTGATGGCGCACGGACCCATACACTAGATCACAGACCTGCTATCAAAAAACTCTTTGTGCCAGATATCGGATCAAATAACTGATCACTGAGCAGTGGTCTTTCCATATTTGTTGCCTCCGGAACACATATGAAGCATATCTTAGGGCAATGCATGTGCTCGCATGTGGGACTCGAGCTACAGAAGAATTGATTAAGTGTATGCCATTGAATTTGGTACGAAGCAGTAACACCAGACTAAGTTGATATACTACTGCCAGTGAGTCCGCTCACCTACAGAAGGCCTTGGACAGACTCAGGACACTGCAAGCTACCGACACATGAAAGCTTGAAGCCGCATCATACGGCGCAACTGTGGATCAACGAGAACTTCACTGGTAGACGAAATTTGAATTTCTTCATCGAAGTTTGCGTTTGCCACAAACAATTATTTTTACATTTTGTCCGGCGGAACCCCCCATAGGCAACAGAAACGGCAACAGAAACAGAAACAGAAACAGAAACAGAAACAGAAACAACTGGACAAAACCAAACAAATAATTGCGTGGTGAATTTCAAAAGTCCAATCCAAAACCAATTGTCAAATTAGAAAAGGAAAAATTTTGGGCGACCCTTATCAGTGCGCTGTATATTGACTGTCGTCAATTGCGCAACATTCTATTGACTACTTCCCACTTTTTCACAGCCGCTGGCCTCCGCTGGTGTCGACCTTGGTACAGGCCACACATTATCTGCGGCGGTGGACAACGTGTATAAGTTACAGTACACTATTTCTTGCGCAAAAAAATCTCTACAAATCTCTAAAGCTGGAGACCACACGAGACGTCTGAAATCCATGCTGCGGGAATGGGCCGGTATCAAAGCTTCGAGTTGTATGTCAAGAAACTGCAGTTGTTCATAGTGGGCTACCTACCTCTGCAACCATGACCTCCGAGAACTGATGTGGACGATGAGTGACGAAAGGGTTGTTGCCAAGTTCATCTTCTTCATTATGGGCATGATGGTGGCCAATGATGTGATGGTCATCAATGGAAGCCCAGTGATTCCCATATGATGCTGAGTCATCTATGTCTTCATCATCTTCTGCACCGTCAAATCCGTGCACACCATTTTCCAACATTCTAAAGAAACACATATCTCGTGGACCATTCGAGGGAATCCACCTTTTTCCGGAAGTGATGAATGCTGCAGGGCTGCTGGATCTTCGCGATCAGACCATAGATGGTCGCAAAGACATAGAGCCCTGTCGCTTGGAAGTTTATCATCGGGACAATGCTCAGTTGAACATTTTCAATCATAACAAAGACATGAGCTCACCCGTGTTAATCGCATTTATGAATTTGACACACCCATATTCGCAGACAAGGCAACCATTACAAGGAGGGGGTGTCATGGTTGCGCACAAC
Source organism: Suillus lakei (assembly GCA_016628065.1). Lineage (NCBI taxonomy): Eukaryota > Fungi > Basidiomycota > Agaricomycetes > Boletales > Suillaceae > Suillus > Suillus lakei. The sequence continues at coordinate 14,171 of JABBWA010000232.1, read as the reverse complement.
CGATAACAGTTCAAAATGCCTCAAATTCGCTGAAGAAATGAAAAAGACTGATGGTGTACGGACCAGTACAACTAGATCACATTTTTCCAGTCTGCCAGATATCGGTCCAAACTGCCACTGGAGTTGGTACAAAGCGGTAACGCCAGACTAGGTTGAAGATGATCAGGCTGCACAACTGATACTCCAATACACCTACAAAGTGTGTCGGGGCAAGCGCAGCATGCTACTGAGCCTGCAAGGCCTTGAACAGACTCACAAAACTGAAAGCTACTGACACTTGAATTCGCATCACTGAGAGGTCAATGAAGTGTATGTACATGTGCTAGAATCGCGCAACTTTGGATCAGCTTTATGGTCAGGAATGAGGGATGAATTTTGAATTTTGTCACCGATGTTTGTGTTTGCCGCAGAAAATTCTTTTTCATCTTGTCCAGCGGAACTCCCCATAAGTAACAGAAACACAACATACATGGGAAATAATAATAACCTCCAAAGAAAACATACCAAAAACAACTGGATCACTAGCCTCGAGGTTTTAGTGGGTATTAAATCCCCAAGCCCTCGAACGCCGTGGAAACCAGGGAATGAACAGAGTCCCACACACCCCGTACACAGACGGGTAGTGCGTAAGAGCACTTTTCCTCGGACCGGTGACTGTACAGATACCGCTTTAAGCATTTATGTAGACAGTGTCAGGTACTGCATGATAGACCCGCTTGTCCAAAAAAAAAAAGAAACAGAAACACCGGCTGCTCTGAAAATTGGAACCAAGTGTGACAGAGGTCACACGTCAAAACAACACACAAAATTTTGAAAACAAGACTCTAAAGTCATTTGCAACTGTAGGAAAAATAATCCTGATACTCATAGTCAACCGTAGTTGACATAACATTAAGCAGCCACGTCGGCGCCACTGCAACTGGTCTGAAATATTGATTTGGCTCAAATGAATGTTGCTGACACCTTGGCCTAGTCTCGTAAACACCTGACAATACCATATCTATCTAGTACATCCTGGCCTCAGCCCCTGGTACAATGTCTTACCAGGTGTTAGTTGTGTTGGATCCTCAGTTCTCCCGTGTTTCTGTGCAGGATTCTTATGGATGCATTGACTGGGTGACCCATGACTATCCTGCCCTATTGGCCGACGAACTCCTGCGCAGTCCTACACTTTGTGGATTTATCTTTCGTGGAGAATCCGGCCATTTGATTGCACAGCGACAAGGCTTTGTTCCGGTCCGGCTTCATGAAAAGGTTCGGGTATTTAACACTGCTGACGGTTCCGGACTGATCCCTGTGACTATTAAGTTATTGTTTTGGCTTAGAATCCAACACAAAGGAATGGACGTGGAGTTCATGAAGTTTGAAGAATTTCGAGATGTATTGATCTCACCAAACCCTGACTTCAGGCAGAGATTTCAACGATATCACTCCATCTGGGGCGGCATAGATCTTATGGTGGATCCAAGGCAGGTGACTGGTGACTGGTTCCTTAAACAAACTGTTGACAGTCAGGAGAAGTGAGCAGGCTTGTAGCATGGACAGCCCGGCCCAGCTGCAGCAATACCTATGCAGACTGCAGATGCTGGAGTCCACTGTGCCAGTATGGCCCCCATCCAGGGAGATGCTGCATGCCTCCAGAAAATTCAATGTAATCACGGATCTGGACCAAATTGCTTCTAGGACGATCAACTCCCCCAGACCCCTGACCACAATCCTTTCTCGTGCCGACGTCTCACAATCCTTTGAAGGCTGTATTCTAAAGCGTGAAGGCAGTGATTGCGCCCGTCACGTTTTGTTACCAGGCGGAGTGGATCCATCAAATCTGCCCTCGGACCTCGGTCACTTTAGGTGGTTGAAACAGTCATATGTACCAAGCCTTCAAAAGCTTGGAGAGTGGCGGATGATCTTGGTAGATTGCCAGCCACTGTGGGTTGTGCACACAGCTCCTGGAAATGGAGAAGGAGAGTGGGTCTTCTTGCACCGGGATGCAGGTCTGTCCCTGGCAGAAATGAAGTGAGTTCTTCAACTGACCGGCCATCATTATCTAACCGATCTTTACCCGGGGGTTGGCACAGCCTGCGTATGAGGGAACCTTATGTCTTTGATGATATCATGGATCCTGTAGGGGGCACGCTCTCTGAACGCCGCCTAGCCGATCAAGAACTGGAGTCCTTTGTGACAACCTCATTGAGTCAACTCATATGCATTGAGGAAGAGTTGCTGGTTGCATCAAGCTCCTTGAGGCTGATGGTCCGAGTGGATGTCGGTGTCATGCATGGTCCCGACGGTCAATTAGGGTATTTTATCAACGAGGTGGAACGTGGTATGGGTATTGGACTATTCAGCACCGGAAATCCAAGATGGACCTTGCGGCTGGCTGATGAATTTGGGTGCATGTTCTCCAGGTGGATGTCTGACACCTGCCTGGGTATGGGACGCCTAGTAGAGCCAGTGGTGTAGTTTCCCTCAGATTTTTAGTCACATGTCATACCCATGCAAAATTTATTATCCGGTTCATCTGCTCTCATATGGTGGCTGGACCCATGAAAGATGCACAATTTGCAGTCTGTGATTCATCAAACTGGCGCCTTGTGCAACTGGCTGCAGTCCCCCACAGCGGAGGTGTTAGCATTTTCCAGGTTAACCGGGTTGTTCCGCAGTGCTACTATAGCTTACAAACTCATCAAGCCCTTGCAGATAATGCTCGATTCTCAGCGCTATATGGTTCGAACTCTGAAACGACGTGCACGAACCGCGGGCACAAGTGCCGTCTTTCTCGCAAATGTAAGATATTCAAACTATTGGCGCGGGCAAAATTACACTGGTGCCCGCAATACGATTACTACATAGCCAATACACTTCGTACATACAGTATACGTCTAGTGCCGAACGGGCTTTGATCAACTGGCCGATACCGTGACGATCCGTTACATTTGTGTGACTGCACGAGATGCGGCGTGCACGAACTAGTGGTAACTAATAGTATCTTAGTAGAAATGCTGCAGTCCGGTTCTGAACCAATGGGACCGGCTCTGACTTACCTGGAACCAAACCATGGTTCTGTCTAGTACTGGTTAGGTTTTGGAGGGTCCAGAGGTGGTTAGGTTCGCGGTTCAGAGAATAATAGAATTTTAGAACCTTACACGGACCTGTTTGAAACGTGATTGAACCTCTATAAATCTTTTTTCTTAAAAGTAGACAGACATTTGGTAGCAAGTACTGTAACTGTACAGTTGTAATGTATATTGAACTAGAACACAAATACTACTAGTCAATGAGGCTCGGAAGCACCATCTTATAATGATCTCCCAGACTACAGATTTAAATATTCCTCCGGAGCCAGACTTTCATCCTCCAGAGCCAGATTCTCATCCCACGCCATACCATCCAGACCCACGTCTGGACCCACAACAGCTACCACCTAATTGCGAGCACAGACATAGCCCACTCCGGGACTTGGACCTAGATGAACTGTCTAAACAGCAGGCATTCCGAAGCTCCAGCAGGCTGTTCGTTTGTGCACTTCGGGAAGTTTGCTTGGATAGTGGCATTGGACTCAAAGGCGAGGCTCTTGAGAGGCTCCGTAATCCCCCTTTCCACCCGGCAACTGTTGATGATGATCCTGGTGTTGACTTCGCACTCTCAAGGTTCCTCATACTCAAACACTCCTTAGAAGCAGCCTGCGAAGACATACGAACTGCAGCTCATCGATGCTTGCTAGAGTCTGATACCTAGCCTCTATCAAATCAAAATTCTTCGCCGAGTTTGGCGGAGTTGATTCCCAGTGGATCACGCCGATCTTGAGTCCCAAGATCGCAACTGAGTCTGACCAACTTGATCCCCCCACTGGCTCACAAAGGCACTGGATGTCGGGGTCTGACCCAGTCTGAAGCGGGAGATTTGGCAGACGCAGATTCTGAGCAATTTGTGCAAGATGTTGTTGTTCAGGTGGACTTTGGGAGTCATAGTAGCCTGGATTCACAGATACAAATTTTTGTTTTTAGGCTGCCGGACTGACTTAGTGTGCCTCACGATGGTGGTTTGTGGTCAGCCTAGGGCCTGGGGTGATACATCTCCCAGAACATACAATTAGATGTCATGTTGTGGGCAGTCTATTTTACGCAGACATGGCTTCGGTGATGGTCTCAGTGTCTTGGGTTTCAGGCAACTTGGGGAAGTCTTCTCTTCCCTGTGACACAGCCATTGCTGACGCCTGAATGTTGTTATTTGGTACTGAAAATATTGGTTGTTTTTGTGATAAGTCAGTATGTACACTATATGCCAGGTAGGGATGTCCTGATATCTCAGCGTCTGAACCAACTGTCAATGTCTTCAGCACCACCCCGGTCCAGTGCTAGGCCCGATATGGGTCAGCTTCTTTGACAAATTTCGGCCCGGCTGTCTCCAAATCAAAAAAAAGAAGGAGATAAGTTTGTCCAAGATTTTTCCACAACCAGATCTTCAAGTTGGACGAATCCAGGGTATCCTCTAGCATTCACGTTCTCTTCAACAATCTTGTCAGGATTATCAAACATTATACATGCGACGATGGCAGCACATACCGGGGTCTGCACTGCCCGACTCCACGTCCTCTGAACTTGATTTTATTCAAGCATTCAGCAAACTTCATATCCCACCGCCACGTGATGAGGTTCGCAGTAGCAGTCTGAAGCAAATTAGCACACATGAACTGCATGCCAGTGGACCGTCTCTTCAGGAGCTTCGCAGCCTGGATTTGAATACCTTCCATCTGGCGCAGGAGGTGCACACACGGCAGTGGGCCAGGGGCGCACTAAGCCATCATGGCCCAGTCTTGATCGGCACGCCCTGGACCCCAGAGGCAATCGAGCTTTTGACATCCATGCCCATCAAGATAAATGATGAGTGGAACGTTGTCGAGTACCTCAAAACTGCTTTTATGGGGCCGGTGGCATGCGGGGCAACATGCTTATTCCAAATATCGTGTCAGCCAGGTGCCGCCCCATTGGGTTTCCCATCCGCCAAGGATGAACGTGCAGTACAATCTAGAGCCCAGAGCGGGAAATCTGGAAGACCGGATGCGGAGGTTCTCTGGGATGGCCGGACTTGTGTTGCATGGGAGGTCAAAACGCATAAAGCCACAACCCTGAAGAATCCGACGTTATTGGATGTGCTGCAGAAGCTGGGAGATGGCTGGAGTGAGTGGGCCCCGGCAATGCGTAGAGACGAGGCGGTGCATTTAGCACCGGCGTACAACATCCTGGTTCAGATACAGCAGGAAATGGGGTATAAGCCAGAAGACAAAACCACGGGCTCAGTTCAGCTGGACGAGGTGTCAGGCGGCGTCTGGCAATCCAGGGCGCTTCGTACAATATACCAGGTGCGATCCTCTTCACTTGACGTTCTTCCAGGCAGCTCAACCGTTGTTCAGGTCTGGCATCAGCTTTTAACCAGACGGTGTGACCACGGTATCCTCTCCAATCAACATACTTTTTTGCTAGTTCATCGCCATGGGCACACCCTACACATATCACCCCCATACCAATTCCAAACGCGTGACGACGATGTGCTGGCCGCCACGCTGTCAGATCTGAGCTTTTTCATAGCCCATTCCCTCATGAGTACACTGGGCAACCACGGTCACACTCAATCAGGTGATCCATCCATCATGCCGTCGAACATACCCCAGGGTGCCCAAGACATCGTCGGCTACAGTCCGTCAACGCCTGGTACCCCAGCCACTGGGACTGCAGGTACCTCAGGAGGAGGTGCCTTGACGGTAGGTGTTTGCACGCCTTTCAGCTATGGGAATCTGAACTCGTTGACTCCAGAGCAACTTTGGATCTTATCTTTTAAACTGGCTGATTTCATGGTGGAGATCGCGCTCATCATTCCAGATGTGCAGACCCAATGAGGCCGCCGTGAGATCGGGGGTTTTGCCATCCAATCTGAATGCCCCCCAACTTGTCTTCATCACTTCAGGGTGTCCATCGGCCCCAATTATATTATCTTGCGTGGATCGATTCAATCCGGCCTCCCCCGTTTCTACCCCCGTGGTGCTAGAAAGCCTGATCTCAGACAACCAGCTGCCGGTTTTTCGCGGGCGCCTGGGTGAGTCTGGAGTAGTCGTGAAAATGGCTGAGGATGATCTATGTGAGGAGCTGTTGCTTGAAGCAGAGATCTATCAGGCTCTGCAGCCAATTCAGGGATCCATGGTGCCTACATGCATGGGGGTGTTTTCTGGGGATGGCGCCCTGTTCCTTCTTATGGAAGATGTGGGGGTGTCACCAAATTCTCTGGAGGACCTGGAAATGGATCAAAGGTGTGTCCATTTCTGGAATCACCGATTGGCCCACCTGCATGTTTGATTTCTCTTCGCAGATATCGTCTCCTCAGGTCATTACTTGCTATTCATGAGCTAGGAGTGAAGCACAACGACCTGGTGGCTGCCAACGTTGCGATCACCACAGCTAATGTGACCATACTGGATTTTGGGGCGTCTGAGCTGGGTCATGTGTGTCCCGGTGCACGCTTCTGCCCGGAGTTGCTGGAATGTGCCGTTACTTTGGGTGTTGATCGATTGATCCCCAATATTGGCATCTGATTTGATATGGCATGGCTGCAACCCTCCAGGAATCCCCAGACCTGTTCTTCCTTCAGGTTGTATCTGTATATCTCACAATTGTTTCTGTTGTTGTCTACATTGTTGTGATCCAGTTCCCAAAAATTCAGGTCAAGTACTGTGGACAGTTGATCAGCAAAATCTCCATAGGCTCTTCCATGCGTAATTACAAATGATGTCATATCTTTCGGTTCAATGACTTGGATCCTGTATTGGACAAGCTGTTCAAATGGTTAACGCCTCAACTTTTGCTGGGGTTTGGACCGGTGTGTCCCAGGTTTGTTGAATTTTTGATTTGTTTGAGTTTTTCAAGGTGGTCATCTTGTTTTTGACCTCTTTCTTTTCCTCCAGATTGTATTGATGCAATCTAATTCCCGCTGCCTTTAGGTAGCTGGGTCTTTGTGGATGTTGATAATAATAAAAACACCCAGAATCTAGATTGAACCGTTGGGAGGCGGAGGGCGTGTGTGCTTAGCTATTGCCAGGGGTTTCACAGAAGTTTCATACCTGATGAATTGCATGCCTGACATTGTGTCTTCCGCACGCGCCAACATGTTGAACAAGCCACTGCTGAAGAACATTCTGGATATTCTTGATGTTGATGCTGTTCCAGATCATGCCTGTTTCTCGGGATTTGAAAGCTGGTCTCATGAGCGACCCGTTGATTTTGTGTCCTCTCATGTCATTGATGTGGATTGTGACCTTTCTTGTGACGGTAGTTGTGTGAATGGTTGCATATCTAATGTGGGTATGTCTTCGCGTATATCATGAGAGTTTGCTGCTCCCACAGAATGTACGAATAGAACCAGAAGATCTTCAATGTCATTTGCTGAAAGCCATTGGTCCTCAAATGTCTATGTAACCATTGCGACGTTTATTGCGCGTTTGTCCGCCGGATACCTATGTCAACCCTCTCCAGTCGACGATGCCGATGTCCAGAAAATCTGGTACATCCGGTAAGGTCACATCTGCGGCAGAGCCCGCTACCTTTTCCCTTTTTTTGGCACGCGATTTGACCTAAATTGCAACTTGGTCGTGATGTTTGCCCGGGTGGAGTTGGCTTTGCTGAAGATATTGATGTGTTCAATCGAGGCTTAGAGAGAGCATCAGGTGGAATATTGATGTACTTTCGACGTCAGGTGTGGCCTCAGTGTAATGTTCAAACCCATTTTTGCCATAGTAGAAACATACAGCCCTTTGCATAAATTCGTGAAAATTTGATTTTTTTTTAGCTTGTGTGGCGCGGGAACCTGCGACATTTGCATTTGTCACGCCGCACCAGATTTTAGTCATTTGGTCTTGATTTGGTCACATATATACTCATAGATAGTGTTGTAGGCAAATTACTGCCGCTTTGCCATTCGCCGTGGCAGAACTTGGCACGTAGACTCGTGACCAGTCCATCCATGAGGCAAACCGTCGATAGACGGACTGGTCAATCTGGGTTTGAATTTGGATAGTGCGCGCTTTGGAGTCGTCACATGACGGACAACCCTGTTCGGGACTTAGATAGCCTAGATACTATTATGTAGTTACAACTAGTTCGCGCATCCCCACATCTCGTGCATCGTTCAAAATAACACTTTCCTACTACAAATCCTCAAACTAAAACATGCATATGAAATGATAAATAATAAGAACGCCCTACGAGCTTCAACGAGTATGGCCTGACGAGAAACAAAAGAGATAAAATTTTGGTGGTGACAATGGATACAGTATACCTTCCTTAATATCTAGCGCCGAACGGGCTTCCAACTGGCCAGTGTGACGATACCGTGACGATCCGTAACATTTGTGTGACTGCACGAGATGCGGCGTGCACGAACTAGTGGTAACTAATAGTAAGTCTGCTAAGTTATTTGATCATATATTACAAGTATCGTTGCTCTATGCAACGTCGCTCGTCGTCTCCAGCAGTGATCAGCTTTCATTCCAACTGCTGTGGGGCAGCCTAACGTTCGAGACGTGCTTTATTTATGAATTCTGCTTCAAATCAACCTTTTTTCACAGTGTCTAGTGGTCCCAACTTTCAAGCTCTCCTTGACTCGGAAGGATTCCAGGATGTCTTAAGGGTGGACCGAACGTGACGGAGACCTCCTGATGCTTGCCGAGACTGATCTCAATTGCTCCGTGGACTCTGGCTTTGTTGACATCACCATGGGATCTCCAGCATCAATCCCTACACAACCGGATGTCTACTCATGATCGGATCAACAGCGCACTCCAAACACTGCGGGATGGTTGCATATTCATCCTAGACTTCCTCATCACAATACTGGACCCTGCTGATGCATCTTATATGACCTGTTGTGACTGTTTGTATGTTCCTTCTGTGAAGGAGAAGAATTTGGGTACAGGGAGGTTGGAAAAAGCGCTAGACTTTCTGTGGGAGGATTCACGAAGCCAGGCACGTGTCCTCGAGTGGATGCGTCCGCATGCGATCTCGTACATCTGTAATACTGTGTACCGTAAAATGGACATGCTAATAGTGTCTGGACGAAGTAGCATAGGAATGATGAGACAAAGGGTCTTCCCACAGCCTGTGTTGCTGGAAGGATCGCACAGCATGGATGATGGTGGTTGTGTCCATTGAAATTGTAGAGCAGATACATGAGTGCGGCGCCACCAACTCAATATCGAGAATTGTTTATTTTATCATTTCAATTTCTTTTTCAAAATGTATCGTTATTTGATTGGCTACAGGTCACGTTACAGCTCCAAAGCGCGCACTATCCAAATTCAAACCCAGATTTACCAGTCCGTCTATGAGGCAAACCGTCGATAGACGGACTGGTCACGTGTCTACTTGGCACAAGTACAAAAGGTACCAGACGATGCGTGGGACGAATGCATGATATATTGTATAGTGGTCAATGCAAATCCTTTCTACCTTAGTAGATGAATATTAGAACTATGTGTTTATTCATGGCTAAGTCTGCAGGGCGCCCTCTTCCCAAGGTTGTCGAAGACAATTTTGACCGCCTCATCCAATAGATCTTATTTCAAGTGTAAACACTGTACGCTAGATTCCCCTGGCGCTCACATCAAGAACCGCGACAACAATCTGCCGAAACACCTTACCGATGCTGCACAATGCCCTAACTGTCCACCTGGATAACACGAAGCCATAGCCATCAGAAGGCACTCGCTAGCGGGAGGCCTGTCATGCACACATGCATACCCAAGATGAGCCTGGTATCAACCTTGATACAGCACGTAACCTCGAAAACGCGTTTGCATTTGAGCCACCACTTACAATCCAAAGTAACAACATTGACGACTTGGTTGTTGAGAAATTTAAAAATGTTGATATTGACGAACTCGATATAGGAAGGTAATGTGTATAACTTTGACGAACCAGTGCGAGTTGAGGCCGGTATGGTGCCAAAATCTAGGAGCTCTCGGTGATTGGTCATGGTGCGAGAGGCGAGGAGTGTGGTTGGGATGTTGCATCATTAAATTACGGCCGGTTCTGCTGGCAGAACTCCCCGCAAATAGTTCACAACACTGAGTCATACTCCTGATTCGGGTACAAATGAGGGCGAGAAATACTTTCCAAATTCGTGCCCAAGAAGGCCCAAGGGTAGATCTGGCAGAATTTCCAAAAGATGGGATATATATACATTCTAGGTACGCTTCTAACTCTAACACTCATCCGACATTGCCAGCCATGGTTTCCATGCCTGTTGTGTATCATGGTAGGTTTGGGTAGGAATATCTGAGAATATCGCTTAACTTTTTTGCATTGCAGGAGCTCGGGTTGTGCAAGCCTTCCAGTTGCCTGTAATGGACTCTCAGCCACAATTTTGGGCCCAACAAGAAGTACAGACCGAACCTTCCCCACCGACAGAACAAGGCGTACCTGGACCTAATGCGCTTGCCGAAAGCTTTCTTCAATTGATACGGACAAACTTTATATGCCCCATGTGAGTGGTTACAAGGTCTTTTAGGATTGCCCTATTCATGTTACGACCAGATGTTGGGAAGTCCTGTTAGCATGGTGACCCTGATATAATTCAGTCCATCCAGCTAACCCTCACTTAGTGTAGCTCCGGTGACTTACTGCCCGGAGGGGCATGCTGCCTGTGTATATTGCTTACTGCAATATGCCTTGCACCAAGACTTTGAGACATGCCCCGTGTGTCGGACCACAACTGCGGTGCCAGGAGATCTCCCTTTCATCTATCTGAGGCAGACCCAGGATGTTGTGGTGTCCTTGATGGAAGGAATTGCCCGTGAGTTTCGTGATGTTCCCTCTGAAGATGAATTGAGGTCCTATGCCTGTGGACCTATACGGGATAATTGGCAAGTTCGATCCAGGTGATCCCGAATTCCACTGGTTATTGATGTCGGATTGGGATTTTCTGACCGGTGGCACAGGGTGGGTTTGAGGGTTTTGCATGACATTCGGCAAGTCCGGCGAGTGTACCCAGTGGATGTGTGTCGTGTTGTCGCACAGGCCCGTCAACAACTGTCAGCCTCATCCCAGCCTCCACCTGCAGTCAGAACCTTGGGCCAGTTTCCATCCGCTGTCGGCGCCTCAGCTCAGCTTCCCATGTAAGACGGTTTTATAAGTTTATGCTGTGGTGAACTCATTCCACACTGACTTAGCGTGCTGGATTAGATGCTTCCCGTCTGGGGATAGCTTCTCACAGATATGTTATTACTCAGCCCCTCACAATCCTTCCGAAACTGCAAGCCGTGGTCGAGCTGCCATCATCCAGGAATGTTTTTGTATCTACTGCGACCACCCATGATGTTGTACCTCCCATACTGTTATTCTACCAATCAATCATGACACCCGGAAACGCAAAATGTGCGACTACTTTGATACGGTGCTGATATGTAATTGAGCAGTTGAACTCTATTAATACATCAGGAATTGTGTCCAGATCAACCCAGGCCTAACCATCCATGACATTCACCTTGTAACACGGGGGAAGGTGGCCTATTTTCCATGGCCATGTACAGGTGCCGGGTTACATAGCCTGTCAGAGTATCCCGGCACCACACGTCCAGTTGAGCGAACGTGCAATTTTTGTTCTTTGTTCATTTTTCGATTATCCATCAGCATCGAGTTCGGCATAACTCGCGCATCCTCACTCGTACTTGCTATCGTTCTTTGCTTTTCTTTCGCATTTCTCTTATCCTTTTCAGCTATGCACGAACACCTTGATCTACAGCTCAGTGGATCCCCTCTAACACCACCGTCCACTCAGAGTGATGTTCCCTCTGGAACGGGTTCCTCTGCTCAGCCATCTGCTGCAGGGTCATCTTCCACTGATGTCAGTGGTCCTATGCCCACAAGACCCAATCCTGCACGGGCCCACCAGACTCCTGCCCAGCAACCAGGACCACAGATCCGTCAGCAACTGAGTCAACAACAAACTACACCTCCAGCAGGAACCAGCACTCCGCTACATCAAATGCAGCTGCCTGCGCAGCCTGCAGATGAAATCGCTGCGCTAAGGGCTAGGATTGCTGAGCTCGAACGTGGAAGCGCTCACGGCAACCAATTACCGGCCAGAGCCACCATTCCTCACCAAGCTCTAGTTGCTGATCCCACTGCTGTCAACCGTATTCGTGCAAACCTATCCAGCGCCAAAGATGAGTCTAAAAAGCTCACTTTGCCCATACTTCAACCTGGGCACAAAGTCAGTGCCCTGAGCTTACGTGAGTTTAATTTTCCGTCGTGTCTGTACCCTCGTCCGTGTCACTCCAAGTGCATACCGTTTTCGTTTCGTGGTACCTACTTCGTTAGGCTACCTGGTTGCACTGTTTTGCACCATACCGTTTGCCAATCGGCACCGCTTGGCAGATATTCACCGTGCCACATTTTCATTTCCAACACCGTTTCGCATGTTTCGTTTTCTAATACACCATGTTGCAGCCATACCTCCTAAGGTGGAGGAAGCTTTCAAATCGTATCGCTACGTGCCTTACACAGCGCTCATGCATGCAGCTCGCTCCAAAGCCCACCTTCGCGGGGAAGACTCGTCTTTTATCTTTACTCAGGATGGGCTTACTGCCAAAGGCCTTGATCGCTCGAGCGAGCTGTTGATTTTGACTGTTGATTGGATTGGTGCGGCGAGAGCTGCGGAAGAACGGACTTTGCACTATTGGGGTGTGGGATTGGTCAGTTGCCATGCATTACGACGTGCAACAGCGAGAATTGGCTCACGCGAACCACGAGCACAACCTGGCAGGCCTAGACGTAGCAGCCCTTACGATAGCCAATAATAAAGTTGTATCTAGTATTCTCCCCACCACGCACTCCAAACCCCCCATGAAACGAGCTGCTCCGAGTGACTTTGCAACATCCCCTCGCAAGAAATCTCACACACTCACGTCGAACCATTGCTTTCGGTGTGGGGCACACAGTCACCTACCTGCCGACTGCGTCGCCGACACCACCATTGCAGGCAGACCTGTCGTACCCCTCGCAACTGGTGCGAGAAGCAAGCATGCCCTTGCTACAGCCAGCAGGAAACATTATTGTTCCAACTGGGCCAACAGCTCTAGTTGTGCCTTTGGCACTGGATGCAAGAACGTCCACTCCTGCAGCCTGTGTGGAGACTCATCCCATGGAGCAGGAAGCTGCAAAGCGCGTGGATGATCCTCACATCGTGGTTACTCCGCTCGATCACCTACGGGTGGGAGAGCTCCTCCGTAAATATGATATATTTGATGACTGGCAGCATATAGTTGATGGTATACATAATGGCTTTAATGTTGGTGTCACGAATCCACCAGCCAAAACTTATTTATTTCGAAAATCATGCATCTTCCTTACTCAATCCTTCCATAATCGACGCGTACATACTCTCCGAGCAGGCAGCTGGCAGATACTCCATTGGATTCAGCCCTTCAGACCTAGAGCACTTAATTGGCCCGTTTCGTACATCCCCACTGGGCTTGGTCCCAAAGCCTCACTCAACCAGATTCCGTATTGTTCAGGATCTTTCTTATCCTCGAAACCTCTCGAACATTCAATCTGATGGACGCGAGATCTCTCCCCTTATCCCTGCTCAACCTGACTCTGCAGATATTCAACATGTTTCATCACTCGTGGTCGAGGGGCCAAATGTCCCTGCTACTGCCAAGGGGTTCACATCGTTTGTCCATAGCAAGCTCGCAGGTTTGCCTGTCAACCTACCAGAGGATGTGAAGATCAACACAGATTTCGATCTTCGCAATATCTTTCACTCAGTGCGGACCTGAAATGTGTAAGTTGGACGTGTTTTTTTCCATCTGACTTATCTGACTCTAATCGATTTAGAGGTCCTGCCATAGGTGATGGTATAGAGCGTTCAGTTCTGCGAATGACTATCAAGGAAGTCTGTCGTGATCAAAAACTCGTCAAAGGAGGAGCAGATGGTGACACTGGGTATCACGATCTCAACCTCCGCAGCAACTCGACCATCATGCCAGCACGAGCACTCAGTTTCCGTGTCCTGGGGTTTCTTTCAGCTGCCCATTTGCTCATTACTGGTCATGGTCCTGTGCCCTTGTCCCCTGCTCTCCTCCTGTTTGTGATTGGGGGCTGGGATGCATTATTTGACCTCGA
>JABBWA010000231.1:0-74461 GCA_016628065.1 Suillus lakei | reverse complement strand
AAGCTTTGGTATGTAGTGGTGGTCCTTCAGCCCTGCAGGCGGGTCCGTCGGCGGCTCATCCCTGGTGCACCCTGCCTCTGCCACTCGGCGAAGGACTCTTCGGCGACGCTCATGCTTAGCAAGTTGAGTCTGAGTGTCTAGCTTACTGGTCAATGGATAAAATGCTTTGAGCGCTCTATGCGCCAACTCTCCCTGGCCAGAAAAATTGAGATGAAAAGTTATATAGGACTCGGAGATTCACCTACAATTTGTGATGTAAAGGAGTCGACAGTCCCAAAGAGCCGAATTGACTTTAGATAGTCCCCCATGGTGGTGGAATTTGTAAGTGTTCAATTAAATTTCTTGACCTTTCGCCCGCTGCTGCTCCCAGACCCTGCTTGTCGGAATGCGAGCCTTCGCGTGCAGCCTTGCGTTGGCGAGCAGCCCTTTCTTTTGGTAGCTCGAAGGTGGAGAATGCAGCACAGGTGAGATCTCGAAACTTGCGCAACTGACCTGACAGTCTCTTGAAAGTATCATCTAAGACTGACAGGGTGGTGTCGGAATGCATCCTCAGTTTGGCGAGAGCATGCCATTGCGCAAACCTGTACAACAATGATTGTACGATGGCGTCATGGTCTCCTGGGAAAAGCCCTTCAAAGACCGGCATGGCGCACTGAGGTACAACTTCATTAGCACACCTTGAAATTGAATCAGAAATACGAACCTGCAGAATGTCTTCAAAGTCTCTTGCTGCAAGCCTTTTCATTTCAGAGGTATTATTTGCAAATTTGCGAATAACCCCGTTACCATACGACGGGACGTTGCGAAATCTAAGTTTGATTTACTGACTTTCCAAATTGGCAAGGAGAAAGAAGGCGGGGGACAAACCTGTGGTCAAGGCGTGCAACCAGGATGTCACCTTGAGGAAGTGCATGGAGTAGCCGGATGAGGTGGGTAAAACAGTGCCTTCCACGTGCCTAGTTCACATTCGTGCATGAAATCAACTACAAGCATGCGAAACGCATCGAATCCAAGCGGTCCAAGCCTTTCTACAAATGCGTTCTAGTGGAACGTCAGGTACTGGTTAAAGTCGATTCATTTTGAAGGCGCTCACCACTGTCGGCACCCAAGACCCCTCTCCGAGAGTTGTGCTTACCCTTGAGCCATCCACAGTGTTTCCAGAGCTATAGATAAATCTGCGGGCCTCCATTACCCTTTCCAGGCAGTAAATCCTGAGGTTAGCTACTCTGCCTCGCATATCACTAAACAGGCCCAAGAGATCAAAGGAGGTTTTCCGCATGAGACAGCGTGGACATGGACAAGATCCCATGTCTTTGATGGTCGCTATTAGAGCCCTGAAACATTGGTTAGTATCTGACTGAGGAAGGGAATAAAAGAACGCACTTTTCTGGATAATCGGCCGAGTAGGTGAAGATGCGTGGAAACACCCTTCTCAATATGCCATCCGGGCACTGGAGTACAATCCCATGGCGATATGCATTGAGGAACTCGGAATCCAGTAAATGTTTCAACAGCCCTGAAACAAGTCCCGCCTACAATGTGCATGAAGAGCTGCCATGCCGCTTTTTGATATTCCAGGTAGGCTGCTAAGGACGTCTTTCACCCTATCTGGGAGCTAAATAATCCAAGGTGAGAGAGGCATAAAGACTGGAGAAAAATAGCCTACTGAGGGTAAAAATCCGACAAGATGGCATGCACCGGATTTGGGTGCGGAGCGTGCATACTGGTTAATTTCCAAAGTACAAGTACAGTGGCCAAGCCTTGGCTGTTCCGAAGGTTGCGAGGTGAGTGCATCGGAAAAAAACATGAGTCCAGCAATAACGCGTTCCAGGGGTGCACCCGGGCTCTCTTGGTTGCCTCTGGAGGTCGTCCTGAGCTTGTAGCCAGGAGTCAGAGGAATAGAGTTCATCGAATACACGCTCTTGATGACCGTCAGGGGGGTCCTTCCAGATGCGCTTTGAAAGGGAGGAGGTGGAATGCATTGGCTTGAACGTCAGCGAATGCAGAACGAATCACTCCTACCAGTGGGCGATAGTGAAACCCAGGGAATGCTAAAGGACCGAGGTGGGTTCGTCCTTAGATTTAGTGGGTATGTCAAGGATGACGTCGGTTTCTAACCAGTCGTCTGGAAAAATGGTAGTCCCCTTTTCTCCATTACCGTCTAACGTATGCAAGCTCCTCCTCACTGAAAACCCATCCAGGTCCATCAAATTGAAGTCTTCCGCCTGAATCACCTCTTTAACGAGGCGCGATACTTCGGCCTCTGATTTCTGATGACTCCCGGAGTTCATCCATTTCATAAGTCGATAGGTGGTCATATTGGGGAAGGGATAGGGCGGTTTTGGATGTGGATCAGGCCTCTGAGAACCTTGCGCATGGGTGGCGGTTGGGGAGGATACGGCTAGTAGCGAAGAAGGAATAAATTTGTCGGGCTCGAAGGAGGGCCTCCTAGGGTACTGTCGACATAGTCCAAAGGCATTTAAACGTGGTTTCAAGAGAATCGCGCAGGGTCAACAGTACCCTTTGAATTCTGCTCTGCGGTGGAGTATGAGTTTCAAGAGGCGAATTTCTCCCGCAAGAATCTGAAGGGTTTGCGTCTTCATCGGCAGGTAAGAGATCCTGGAAATTTCTTGGAACCAGCCTAAGCGGGGGAACTGAAGGACGTTGACTTGGGTCTACTAGTGCTTCATCAGCGCGTGTGACAATGGGTACAAAATTAAGAGGGTGCGCACCTGGAACGCCATGGCCAATTTCTGCATCCTGCATTGCAACGTCCGAAAGGTCTGCATCCTGGAATGCATAAGTTGGTGTACCAGCGCGGGAGGCGCTGGCTTGGTCGTTGGGCTCAGAAAGCGCGCTAAAGGCCTTGGTTTCACACCGAGCTATGGGCTTCAAAGAACGATTCTTTGAAGGCCAGACAGGTCCGAGCTATGGATTGGAGAGTAGGTGAGCGGTACTATGAGGATTTTCGGGACAAGGTAAGAAACTAGCGACCTACTCTGGAAGGACTGAGTACCCTGAGCTGTGAGGACTTTTGTAACGGTTGAATTGCCTCTCTTGCCCGCACGCGCCTTCTCTCTGTAGCCAAGGTGCTTGCCCTCAGATAATGCTTGCAGACAGAGCGATGCCTGCTAAGCCCGCAGAAATCCGTATCCCTCTCCCAAGAACAACGCGGTGCACTGCAGGACACCATTGAGAGGATGAAGATGATGAGCAGCGTCCAAAGTAGTCGACGAAGGCGCATTCCGCTGCCAACTCAGAGGCTGCAATTGACACAAGTTAAGTTATGCGACCTTCAAAAATTCAAGTCTCAGACGTCTTCATTTGGCATTACCATATTTGTGACGGTACGTCCGAGTCGTTCCGTTCAACTTAGTATGAGACTGGGTGAGAGGGTGTGGGAGAAACAACGATAAGGGGGTACAATTCCAAGGTCAAAGCCAGTATGTAGTGACAGTTGCTAAATGCTGTACTTGGTGAATCGTGTAGGACCCCCTGCCTTCAAGCCACCTTCGTCCTCGAAGCCGATTCCATTGAGCCGTGCCCACAGGGGAAGTTGGAGGAAAGTTTGGAGCAGGAGAACGGGATGCATGGCGCTTCGCCGACCAGGGGTGCGACATGAACGTTGAAACTCGAGGTGGTGAACGCAGAATGCCAAAGCTGATAAACGTGCCAGTCACGTGAAACTGACTGAAACTGACTTCCTATACATCGAAGGTAAGGATGACATTCTGGGAGACAGATACAGCGACTGCTGCAACATAAGACTTCATAACTCACCCTAAATCTAGGGAAAAGACGAACTATCCAACAATCGCCGCTGTACGATTACAAGTTTGACGCAGGAATCTTCAAAGCTTTCGACTCGGAATTGGAGGTAGGGCCTAGTTAATTCTAGCTTTCATCCATTCCACAACTTCTTCTCCCCATTCTTCCCCTTGACCGGAACATAGAGCCCAGTTAGGGCTGATGTGATTGTGGCCTTTGCCAATGATCATCTGGGGCGCCTTTCCAAGCCGCTTCTCGATATCCGGCAGTATCTCCTCCCACGATAGCAACAGCCAGTCAGGCTCTCGCTCTGCCCTGACAAGGAGAATGTCAGGGTGGTCCTTGATCTGTTCATCGGATGGAGCATTCCAAAGAGCCTTTGGCTCCCTCTCCCTCTGTTTCTCCTGAGAACCAATGTATTGTTGTGCGGGGACTTCGGTCCTAAATCTTTTCTTCTCATCAACGAAGTACCAGCTGCCACCACATTAGATAATGCCTTTGAATCGAGGATGTAAGGTTATCGACACAGGTGGATAAAGGCTCAACACTCGTGTGCACGTCACCCGCTGAGTGGCCCATGATAAATGTAGCATTTACATCGCGGGTATCGAGGGTACGGCAATGACGTCGACATTGGTGAAAATCCAATTGACTGCATCACGAATGTCCTCGGATGAAGCCGGGAACTTGACCTCTGGAACAAGTCTGTAGTCCGGGCAAAGTCCGGGATGATGGTGATGAAACCGTGCTGCGCAAAGAAAGATCCAAGCGCGCGGTATCCCATAGAAAATGGTTCAGGAAATTCTTTTGATCCACTGTTGTATCCACCTCCATAGACGAAAAACAGGATGGGTGTCTTCCCATCCTTAGTGAGAGTCGAGTTTAGCGGGTAATAGACGTCAAGCTGCGAGTGATGTAAGGTCACGAACGTGGCATCAAAGTTTCTATCACAAACCTCATTTCTGGTGCTGCGCTTGTCGTCGTATACAAAAGTCTTGCGTTCAATCCTCTCTATCTCTGCCTTTCTTTCATCTAGAATAGGCACGAACGTGAGTCAAGACCTTCCGAAAGGACTGTAGCGTCCTCTTTAGGCATTACCGTATATATTATTTGCGTCCTTGGTAAAAGGATAGTGCATTTTCGCCATCGCATTCACTGAGTACATAGTAGTTGACAAAAAATAAGATATTAGAAAGCGTACGATGAGGTATCAAGGTAAAATACAATTAGAAACCACGAAGTGACGTCACTGAATCCTCGCAGGCTCGTAATCTGGCATCGCGCAGGATGCCTTCTGAAATCTCTGCGCCCATGCATCCTCCTCGCGCTTCAAGATCGTCACGTATTGGGCATACTGGCGGACTCGATGTTGAGCTGCAATGTAATTGGACAATATGGTGTCAACGGTGCACTTGAGCAGCGCGTCCTGCTGGTCATCCTCCACCTTAATTTCGTCCAGCGACACCCCATACAAACTCCGTTCCATCACAACGTAGCCTGCCTCCTGAAGCCTCTGTGCCCACGCGTCTTCATCACGCTTCAGGAGCGCCACAAATTGGACGTACTGGCGGACTCGATTCTTTGCTGCCGTGTAGCTCGAATGCACCGTGTCGATGCTGTACATAGTGAACAGTCTGTCTTGCTCATCGTTGAGCATGTCGATTCCGTCGAGTGACATCTTACACAAACTCAGTGTGTGCCCCGCGGAGCGAAATAAAAAAAACTCTTACGATGTATATCTGCTTCTCAAGACTATGACCAGCCATCATTATCTTGGAAAGATGATTGGGGATTGGGGATGCAGAGTCTTCGCTGCCTCCATCAAGAGAGCGCTGAAAACTGTAAGAAGGTGATGATGACTTTGGGGATGACAACATTCTGGGTTGTACTAGCACTCGAGGTTTGAAAAACAGAAGCTTACCATGAGTCATCCATTTAGATTTTTGATGAGTGTTTTTGGTCGGAGTATTCGGCGTTTGAAAAATGCCTCTTCTAATTGGCCAGTAAGTAGGTACGTACCTAGTGATCAAGCCGGGGGATGAAGGCCATCCCTTTAGCGGAGAGCCTGAGGGTTCGGACAGGCCTGAGACTTGCAATTGGGGGTATGGGGCACGATTGTGAAGTTGGCTCTCAGCGAGCCCCAAGGGTCACTTGGCAACTTTCGTAAAATACATGAGGCCTGTGTGCTTACCATAGCTCCATCTACTAGTACGTGAGCGCTTGAGCATCGGCTGGTGAGCAATAGGAGAAAATGTTTGGCGAGGGGTCCAGTAGATATATTTGGCAATCCCAAATAAGGACTAGCTGTCAATGTGAATCGAGATTCTTTAAATATTTTAAGCTCAGAGAATGCTCCGACTGATCTTGACTGAGTGGAACTGAAGGCCGCATCACTGAATTCCGACAGACAGTGCAAGTCACTGGCGCTATACTAGTACTGGTGGCATAGTAGTAGTACTATTCGACAAAACTAATGTAGGATCTCCATACTTCCTCAAATTCATGGTCAGAATCAGCCCCACCGTCCCAATCAGCCCCATCATCAGAATCAGCCCCACCGTCGGAATCAGCCCCACCATCAGAATCAGCCCCATCATGACCACCAGCTGTGCCATGCAAATCAGCCTCGTAGTCCAAATCGGCCCCCTCTGCATCATGGTGAGGTTGAAGGCTGGCAGCTGGCACTGCTGCAGCCACCAATGCTGGCAGCTGGGGCGGTATGAATGGTAGAGGTAGCAGAGGAGCAGGCTGCATTGGTGGGGGTGCGGGAGCAGGTGCAGGAGAAGGTGCAGGTGATGGTGTAGTTACAGGCGGTGGTGCAGGCGGTGCAGGCATGGGTGGAGCCAAGGCCAAAGGAGCGAATGGCAGGTAATAGCAAAACGTTGCACCATCCACTGCAGTGTCTGTGAAAAATTGCTGCCTTGCAATGCGCTGCGCCCTAGTGGTAGCTGCTGGGTCGTATTGCTTGACGCTGAGGTATTTGCCACTACCGCAGTTGCGTACTGGTCAAGTTGGGGCTGTTAATAGAACTGCAACGCATAAAAAAAAAAGGGAAACCCACTGGGGGGCATCTTTGAGCACTATGTCCTCTTGACCTTAGTACTCAGCACCAAAGGCAGCGATGTAACGCCAGTGCAATCGTTAGTCGGACCCCTTGAAGGAGTATTTAAATCTTACCTTGGCCGTAAAATTACATATTATGAGGTGTGTTCAAACCTTGAGGTACTTCAAGTTATGTCACGGTAATTCAATTCGAATGGGTGAATGCGGAACTTACCAGTGCTCCCTGGCCTGATGTGGGGTGCTGAATGTAAATTAAATTGCCTAGCGAATGGACCCTCGGCTGAAGCCTGGAATGGCGGAGATGGAAGTCCCTGGTAAAAAAAATGGAATTGCCCAAGGTTATGAGACCTTGGGCGGTAATCCTGTGGTTCATAAAATGGGGTTAAGGACCTGAGGTATGAGATCCTGGGGTTCTTAATCCAACAAACTCACCTTCACAAACGATCTACAGCGTTCATTTCATTGAGGAAGTGTGTCTGAGGTTGGGCGTTGTGCAGCTGGAGCTGTGAAGATGATAACAACGGCGTGGGCACACTACCGTGACGATGGGTCCCCAACAGCGGTGGCTTACTCACCTGGCTATGTTGTCGCAGTGCAGCGTCCTGGCTATCGCAGGGAGTGGGCGATTACTCCCAAACACCACAGCTCATATGGGATCATACTAACTGCGTCATGTTAGTCATGAATGGTTAGTCATCACGCTTTTCGATCGCCGCTGCATTTGTCAGCAAGTATGATTAGCATTAAGGTAAGTTACTATGTATTGAATTTTTAGCTCTACACGGTCCTTGAGCAAGCGCACCTGAAGGCCTGAAGACCCACAAGCTCGCCCAGAGCGTCACTCATAGATGAACGCACAACGCGACGGTGAGATACAATTCTTCCATTTAATGCATGCCCTTGCACCGCTCGCTTCGCCCGTCCACGACGTTCGGTTTGGCCGTTTCGCCCCGGGCTGAGTGATGCGGATTCCCCTTCCTTTCCTCCACCCCCACAATTCAATCGCGCAGCGGGGTATGGCATGATGCATTTATTGACGCCCGTTGCACTCTAGGGTTTGCGAGAGTCGCACGCAGTGCTCCTACTGGTTCGTTTGCGCCTGCAATTGCAGCGGGCGACCACCACTCAGTACGCGCCACCAGTGAGCACGCACCTGCTTTCTCCATGGCTCACTAACGCCTTACATGGGCGGCAGGGCTTGCCGTTGGGTCCGTGCTGAGCGATCGGTGAGCTTTGCGACGAGTGTATCAATGCACCAACGCGTTCCCGTTCACAGGTTCCCGCAGTCGCACGTCGTGGGCCCTTCCATCCTGGGCACTGAGTACACCACCGCAGGAATGTCGCTCGAGGACGTGGCCGTCATGCGTCACCACTCTGAAGGCCAGGAGGAATGCAATCGAGATCCGGACGTGGAGGAGATTCTTCGGCGCAGTGCCCACGGCTTGGCAACCGCAGAGCTTGCTTCCTCCATGTGCGGCTACACCAAGACCGGGTGAGCTAGTCGCTCTGCCTTCTCAACCCTCGCACTCACCCCCACTGGCAGCCCGCTGAAGCGCGAGTTCCCTGACCGCACTGCCAGCGCCAGCGCCTCCAGCAAGAAGCAGAGGTTGCAGGGCATGGAAATGGACCGTCACAGCGCGCCGCCGCCCTGCCATCCCTCCCTCCCTTCCAAGCCCACGCCCTTGGCAGTTTTCAAACGCGCCCCTTTCAAGCCCCCGCCCTTAATCACTCCGCAGGTGGAGGCCATCGCCGCCCCCATGGAGCCCCCCCCCTCCTTGGGCAGCGCCTCCATCTTGATGTGCCCCACCGCTCGCAGCACTTCCGCATGCCGTAAGTCAGAGGGCAAGGTGAAGAGGGACGCAAGGCGGCGAAAGCTCCAAACGCAGGACCCCTCCAGAAGGGTGGAGGAGATGAGGTCTAACGGGGATGTCGACGCGCTTTGCTTTAGGGTGTCCAGGACCGGTTGGCAGGGCACCAACCTCGCATCCAGCCAGGAGGGCAGGGCGCTCAGAAACGAGTGGTACGACTACTCCGTCCTCTTCCGCTTGACCGGATTTGAAACGGTTCCATACCATGGGTGAGGCTACAACTTTCCTTGTATGATGTGCTGAGCGTGCCCGCCAGGCTCAAAACGCGTGTGAGGGATTCGCAGGGCCGGTTGTGGCTTGTTCGCACCTTCGTCGGGCCACGCATCGAACGCCTTCTACCATTTTTTGAAGAGGACGCCGCAATTTTTGTAAGTACTGTGGAGCGGGCCAAGGGCGGCTTCAGTGAGGGTGAGATGGAGGGCAATGCAAGGGGACGCCATTGGTTTTCCATTTGTGGGCATGACCGAAACTCTAAGTCGGTAAGAGTTATACCCCCAAGCCCCCCCGCTTCTGAATCCGTGGCCCTGCAGAAGCCATCCCTCAGTGCATGGCACATCACCAATCTCAAAGCAATAGATCGATTGTGGACCCCCGGGGGCGCTGTGTCCCAGATAAGGCAAGTTTGACGCTCACCGCCCATCTACAAAGGCCGACCCTCACTCGCGCTGCCCAGTTCACTTATGAACGCAGTGTTTCAGGAAGAATTCCCCCTTCTTGCCAGAAGGTACAGGGCATGCGCTGAAGCTTTAAGAATCCAGCCCCTCTATGGGCATTTTTTCAATTTTTGCTTGAATTCTGCCCGCGCCGGGGTAAGGCGAGTTCACTGCAGCCCCCATGTAGACTGGAAAAACATTGCGATAGGGGTCTGCGTCGTATTCATATACGGTAAGTTTGACGTTCATGACCCGCAGGAGCTTGCAGCTGACTCGACGTCAGGTAAGTTCAACAGCAAAGAGCGGTCCTGGCTCGTGATCTGGGAGGCAGGCCTGGTGGTTGAGATGCCCGCCGGTGTATTTGTGATGTACCCATCCTCGCTCTTCTTCCACTTTAACGTGGACATGTGCGGTAAGTCATTGAAGAGTCCAAAGACTTGCGCCTTGTGTAACTAACTGGTAATGAAGACCTCCAGTTTGTGTGCACCAATGGTGCACTTCCTACCGAGGAAAATTCATCCCCCCTGGATGGAGGAGATGGGAGAGGGTCCTGTGTGTGGTTCAACCAGGCCACCATGTTCCAGAGTGCTGAGCTAGGCTTTGCCACTGTCGCAGACGCGCAAAGGGCCGGCGCTCCTTGCACATCCAATGCTCCCTCACTAATTGACCAAGGTCTTTTTCCAGTCAATAAATAACCCCCTCCCCCCTTGTCACCTATGATACAGGCTTACATGACTTCTCTATTGCTTCGCATCTACCATAGAAGTTGCGCTCTGTAGTTGTTTACAATGTGCACCTTAGCCAGAGATTTGAATATCACGGGTTTTTAAAGTTACACTAAAGCCGGCAAATGCCGTCCTGAAAGCTTGATTCCGATTCAGGAAAGATCAGTTATCATATTTGTAATCTTGTTATCTTCTGGAGCTTCCACAACAGTCCCATTGAAAGTCAAAGTTCAGCCCTCAACACCCAACACAGACCCCCAAAACCAGCAGCCATGCCTGCTGTGGTTGCACACCATGACGCAAATTCCTATCCCCCCTCTTTGGCAATCAACCCTTGGCGCCGCTATGCAAGTAGTAGTAGCCCTAGTGCTGTAAATGCCATTGCTGTGCAAGCTGAATCACGCAGTAAGGCCAGCACCAAGAAACTCATAGCACCGAGCATACCCATGGGGGGTGCAAGTTCACAAGGTCCCTCATTCAAAACACCTGCGGCATTAGAGGAGGGCATCGCGAGGGTCCAACTGGCTGAAATAGCCCCGGACACCATTGCCACCGTTCCATTGAGCGATGATGCCGAACACAAGCTGCCCCAGGACGACCCCACCAACAACAGTGAGTCCTCCAACGCCCAAAGGCAAGATTATATTTTCTGATCGAAGTTGAAGTCGTTGGTACGGTGTTGAGGTACGTAGCTACAGCAACTCCGGGGAGCAAACGGAAGGTAAGCGCTCTGAGTCAATGAATGCTTTGCTGGCGTGCTTACCAAATTTCGCAGGAATTCCCTGGGGTGGGAGCGCGGGAATTCTATCGAATACAGTACATTGTGGGAGAAACGGAGGAAGTATTGAGGAAGCCCCGGTGAGTCAACAAATCCGTCCCATTTAGAGCAATTCTAAATTAGTCCAGGCTTACTTACAACTATATTACGCACGTCCTCACCATCGACATGGCGAGCACGCTGCATGAAGAGCCATTTGACTACCTCAAGGAACGATTGACCATAGCAATCGATGCCCTTCCCTACGATCCTGATGTGATTCGCCCCAGAATACACATGAATCGCCATCTACAGCTTGAAGACCAGTCCGTAACTCCGGACATGACCATCGCCCTTACCTCCGTTGACGGGCCCACGGAAGTCGTCTCTATTTCTGCCTTAGGAGAGTGCGCGTTATCGGAGGATAGGGATCATGTGTTTAATAAGATGGAAACTGAAATCAAAGCTCACCCTGAGGCCGACCTCGCCGTGATAGTACTGATCAGAGAGGCGATATCATACGCATCCCCCCTCAAAGATTCCACAGTGTCAAAAGCCCTGCGCAACGGCGACGGGGGCGATCCCCCCCTCCCCATCCCTCTTAAATCCTTCATCACTCAACGATCTACGCCACGATCGTTCGCCCACCCTGTGACGGTTGCAGATCACCAGTGGTGCCAAGTCCAATCGGTTGAGTACTTCGTGTGGGTTAAGGGGGAAGATGGGTCCCCGATCGACATTCGTCAAGATGAGCCCGGTCGTGCGTCATACGGGGTACGTTCTCAATTGATCCGGCCTTCTTGAATCCGTTTTGACGGAAGCCTTTGCAGGCTTTGGTGCCTGAACCAAACATGGAGGAAGTCACCGAGTTGCTTAATGTAGGGATGAGTAGGATAAGGGACTCCATGGTCAAGCTTTCCAAGGAGATCAGCCCCGGCTTGGACTGCTCCGAGCTCGAAGAAGCGGAGGCCACTCTAAAAATGCGCTGGTCCCTTGCGAGCAAAGGAATATTGAGCGCGATGGACGTGACCGCACACGAGCGGTATGAGACATGGTACACTGGGGCCTTCAGAGGCAACAAGCGTAATCGTGATTCCACGTACGTCCCCCCGCAGAACGACTCGAAAGAGGAGTCGCACGATTCAGACATCCCACGTCGCGAGAGCAAGCGCTTGAAGGCCAGGGGATGAATTCACGCTCGTGGTCAAAGGAACGGGTCCATCGTTGTGCGAAGGAAGTGGGCCGTCATGCCGCAGGTGTACGTATGCAGTCCTTTCATCATGTCTTACATGTTTTGTCTTCTGGAGGAACGCTGATAGATTACTCGCGCATTAAATATTTCAACCCTACTCTCGCAACTTCTCGTAAAAGCATGCACGTTCAACGCAAATTCTCAATGGATACAGTACGCATTCACTACCAGATGTATTGACTTGTGCTTCTAAATTTCAACTTCTGCTTCCACACTCACCGCTTGCTTTACACGCCGTTTATGGCGAAGGCGCCCTCCCATGTCTCCCACTCCCATGCCACTACTAACCGTACTAGAGTGCTGGAGTGAAGCATGAGCAAACATTCTTGGCCGGTTTTTTTCACACGGCAGCTGCCAAAGACTGTGGGTTCGTTTGAAATATTGAGTGCAGCAATGTGCCGCATCATCACGCTGCACCATTCACTTCGCACAGCGTGAACACAGCGCTGCGGGGGGACGGCTCGACTTCAATGTCTCCGTCGTGCTGACTTGACTCAAGTGCGGTGTAAGCCATCATGACGGCAGCAGATCCTGTGCACTGTATTTTCCTTGTGACACTGGGGAATATCGCAATCGCCTTACCAATTTGTAGGGCATTCAATAGGTGAGCTGTGCCACTCAAGCATGACCGGGTAGAATACCCCTTGACTGACTGAAGGATTGGCTTGACAGACCTCCGTCGATCATCACGAGGATTTGTCCCACCGGTACGTCATGACGCCATGTTCCGAGAGACGAGACTCGCTTACATCCAAACGGCACTAGTCGTGCACCCTTCGTCGTATCCTCATTTGGCATTGCCCTATATGTCTTAACACTTAGCGAGTGAGTATATAACGGTTCAGGTAGGGCTTTAGTATGCCCTCTATACCTTTCTCCACCATCACCACCATCACTCCTCATCTCTGTCACTCACTCTTTGTATTTATCACTTTACTTCGCCTCACATCCACGCCCTCCCTTCTGCAATGTCTACTCCAGAGCATCATCACCCTCTCATACTTCCAGACCGGTCTGCAGCAGTTCCTACCTCTACAGAGGCAAGGGCCAAGCGTCGCATTGCCATGTTGGAAGAGCAACTGGAAACCATGAAGCAAGAAAGGGGAACAAAGCAGAGGTTCGTCAAGTTATCCATGCTTAATCCGTGCCTCTTGCTCATAGAACCTCAGAAAGACGACCTACTACGTTGCCCAAGGCAGGGCAATTCGTCGCACCGTTGCTCTCTACACCAGCTTGGAAGACTTAATTGCCGAAAACGATCGCAGGTACGAGGAGCTCCAAGAGAGTAGCACTGCAGAGTACGTCAACTCTTTCATTCCATAATGAGTTATAATTGCGCCATTCAGACAAGATCGTTTGCAGCGCGGTTACATCGCGTTGGCTCAGGCTCTGCCGTGGGTGCACGGAAAGCTAGCAGAACTTGACGTGGATGACTGCGAAGATATGCGGAAAAAGGTAATGGCTTTCAATTCCAAAGCTTGTCACGCAGAGCATTTATTGACAACGCTATAGCTAAAAAAAGGAGCAGACGCAGCCCGCGGCGATGACACGTCGACTCTCAAGGACCTCGTTGCTGCATGGGTCAATCAAGACTTCCACCCATCCCCCCTAATTAGGTCTGATGACAAGCAGTCTCGCGGCTTCGCGCACAATGTCTGTGGGAAGTTGCTCTGCCCTGCTGAGTGGGATTGGGGTAACGACCTGTGAGCAAAGACCTTCCTCAACCATCTCATGAGGCTAATGATTAGGCAGGATAAAGGCTGCAATTCGAGACAGAACGTCGGATTTTATTGTGTCTGAAAACTCTTGGCCGCTCTTTCTGTATGAAGGCTACGCAGTCAACGGTAACGATCTGGAGCAAGGCCTGTTCAAGTCAAAGGTTTTGGTTCAGGTCAGTAGCCTCGGTTGAAGTCTGATTGTACTCATAGCTATAGCGCTAGTAGGCTTTTAAAGCTGTATTCACGTCTCCATCTTCTGCAAAGGAGGCTGATGGCGATGGTGACGGCGCAGATATCCTCGAGAACAACCGGCGCGCCCGACGGCAATTAAACCAGGCTAAGGTTAAAACGTGTGTGGCCTCCATCATCAACATTAGGAAGGTCAGTCCTCGCTCCATCGCTTACATCGTCTGTCAGGTGAGTAAATGCGATTAATTACCGTCCATGCCTAAGATACAGTATTTCTCTGGCAGGTTCGTTTCGCCCTATCTAGTGTGTCGTCTTGGCGCAGCGTAGACGGCGACTTTGACTACGAAGGGTTCTGGAATAACGTGGTGGACTTTTTCGAGGACTGCCCTGGCCCTGCAGCTCAACGGAGGGTGACCAAACTTTTGGAATGGTGGACCAGGTACTGACTTCTTTGTCGCCCACTTATCAGGCATCTAACTTCTACGCTTCAGGAAGATTTTTGGAAAGAATCATCGTGCGGACTTGACACCAGAGGTGGTGTCCCAGATGTCCGTTACAGCACTGGCAGAACAGAGGAGGGCTCTTGAGGATGCTGCTTTTGACTCTGACTGATTTCACTCCAGTTTCACTCCGCACGGTTGTATCTACCTTTACAATAGTCACGTTTGGTTCATAATACTGTTGCAATGTTAATAAAGTTGACGCCTTCACAATTTCATGCATGGATGAATTTCACGGATATTTATAATACAACGATATTCAATGTGCGGTCCACTACCAAATTCATCGCTCCTTCCAATCAGGCCAAGGTACATGAGCATCACCCTTGCATACAACTGTGTTCCTGACTTCCAGGACTAGGATTGTGTTGCTGTGTGCCACATGAATGGTGCGCAGTTGTGTGAGTGGACTTGGCACCGCCCTTTGGCAGGTGTGCGCTTCTTTGATGTTCTTAGCCATTGAGCAGATGGCGTGGTTTTTGACTTATTTATCAATGCAGATTGGAAGAATTGTAGTTGTTCAAGTCAGGAGTTTTCTTCCGCCACTGTCATATGGATTGAGACTTATTTTGGCGTGCCAACACCTGCCATACTTCTTACACACACGGAACGCATCTCTTATGTTAGAATTTTGACTTGTGCAACGTTTAGTACTGGGTGGAGCAGAATGTTGCTTTGTTTTCCAATGCGGCAGCCTGCCAATATCTTGCTGAATTTGGCACTATGAACGAACATTTCATGAAGATTCAACCACCCCGTGACTGTGTGAATCAGATGTCCTAAGCAAAATTATCTACGAGCTCAGGTGTCATAGTTCTAATGAATATTCTAGACAGTGCTGAAGCACACGGTTGTGGCAAAGCACTTTGATGATCCCTTCCATGCGAAGTACTCACAGTGCTCCGCGTGAAGGACGCGGTGATTGTCGCAGCCAGCCTAGGTAAGTGTGTCGTAATGCCAAATATACAATTCCTCCGCCGGCCAAACGTACCTGTTGTTTGAGAAATTGTAGATGAGGTTTTTTGTGTGGGAAAATGGACTTCTGTGATGTTTAGTAGAGGACCGAACAGCATCGCAATATCTTGTTCGATTTGGCAGTCTAGACCGTGAGCTTGTGAACATCGACATACCCTGTGACTGTGAAAACTGGACGTCACAAGCAACGGTATCCAGAAGCTATGTTGTCATGCGTTGTCTGTACTCTTCTAACCTGCGTGGTAAAAGCAGGGTAGGCAACGCACCTCCGTGGTGCACATGATCCTAACTAGTTCCAGGGCGCCTTGTAAAGCATATGATTGATGCGTCAGTTGGCTCGGGCAAGTGTATGCTGTGTAGGAATCAAGTGCCCTACATTAACTATATTACTGGTTGTTGTGTGACACAACTTTTGCGCTCCCTCTGACACTGATGAACCCGCAGCTCACTTATTTAGCTTGAGCCCCATCTCTCATTGAGAGGAAAATCTAAGTATGAGACGGTACCTATGAAATGATGAACCTGCAGCTCACTTATTTAGCTTGAGCCCCATCTCTCATTGACAGGAAAATCTAAGTATGAGACGGTACGTCGAGCACACGACAGCTTGCTTGGCCGTCATGAAAATGCGTCGTTCCTATGGAAGGTCAAACATCGACATGTAACTCCCACGGCCACATTTATGGCAATTGTTGTGATCGTTAACAATAGAAAGTCAACTATCGTATTTCAATTTGTTCATCAGTTCACTGATGGTATGGATGTAGCGTACGAGCGTCAAGCGCTTGCTGCCCTTCCAAAGTTCCATCAATCCAATGCCAGAACTTTAACCTTCCTTCTACCTTCCTTCTACTAGTAGATTCTCAGACGATTCTTCTCTTCAAGCTCACCAAAAAGGTCCAGTTCCACATGTACTTCATATCACTAATTCTTATCGATCATCAATGTGTCACTGGTGATTGCATCATGTCTCAACGTTATAAATGGACTGATGGGCGCCTTTCCTTGGTTGAAAGTCACGGCCAGGGATAACCTTTTTCACCTACATACAATCGAAACACGACGAAAGTGATCGCATAGGAAAAGTCAATACGGAATGATCACGATGTGATGGGAAACATCTAAGAATCACGGATGCCGGTTCCAGAGCAGGAGAGTAAAGTTGAAGGCTCTGTGCGTGAGTTCGATCAAGAAGTCAGGTTCACCGTTGGTCGCAAGGGATGGAAAACGGGGGGGATATGTTACTCACCTCTATTGCCCGCAGCACTTACATATCGATGTCTCTCCTCTTCTATGGCAAAGCACCACAAACACCACGCCCAGCACAATCACAGACATAATCCACACTCCCATACGCACTACTACCCGAATTCGACTGCGAACCAGACAGGGCTACGCAACCCTCCCACATGCAGAGTGCTTGCTGAGACAACTCACGAAGAAGTGCAGGAGAGGTAAGCTTTTCCTTCAGTGACAGTTCGTTCCTTGACTTCCTTGGCCCTGGAGATGTGCTCGTCCTATAGCCCATTCATACAAGGTCCTATCGGTTCAGAGGGAGCTCCGGGGGTGAGTGGGGCTGGAACTGTGGAGGGCAGCGCTGGCGCTCACTTCAACCAATAATGCCAGTGCGAAAGCACCCGAAACAGATGCGAACAAGGGGAGGGAGAGTTCGTCAATGACGTGGTGTGAGAAGAGAGGTGGAGGTGGGTTGTGGGCCAGGCATAGTAGCAGGAGATTGGAGGCGACAGGAAAGGCGCATGATGTGCTGTGAGTCGGAACTGCACGATCAATTGTACTGGTAGCTGCAACTGGAGCCTGACGTCCAGTTGCGACAGGTTGGTGTACATAATCGTAACTAGCACTTACGTTTCTCTCAATCCATGACTGCTGCCCAGTCGAGACTCAACCATGCTTTCATCAAGAACATCACTGTAATGACAGCAGGATAAGTATTGATCTATGTAAGTACAGCCTGACTCAGAGCTCGCGGCAGAATGGATGTAGCGTGCGTGCGTCGAGCGCTTGCTAAACTCATGTTGATTGGCCTGAGGCTCTTCCATTCCATCAACCCAATGCCAGAACTTTAACTTTGCTTCTAGATCTTCTTCTCTTCAAGCTCGCTCATTGGATGCTCACTAAAAGATCCAGTTCCGCATGTACTTTATATCACTCATTCTTATCGATCACCAATGTGTCACTGCATCATGGTCTCAACGTTGCAAATAGATTAATGGGCGCCTTTCCTTGATTTAAAGTCACGACGCTGCTGAGCGCCTGGGGTTACATTTTTCACCCCCCCCCCCAGATGGATCCCATCACCAGCGGTGTCACTATTCTTCAGGTCGTTCAAACTATAGCGCAAGCTTCAGCTCTTTTGTATGGATATATTGCTTCCGTCCGCAATGCCCCCTCTTCCTGTCAAAGGCTTCTTGATCAGTGGAATTCAATCAGAGGTGTCCTCGCCACAGTTATGGACATCGAGGATGATCGATCTCTTCCAGACAATCTCCGCCATGCACTTTCACTTTTGATAACAAAAGATGGACCAGTGGCGAAATTAGATGCAGAACTGAAGAACCTTCTGCCGAATAACCTGGCGAGCGGGAAAATGAGCAAGATAACGAGATTGACCTGGCCATTCAAGGAAAAGGAAGCGGGAGTGATAGCTGATAGACTCAAACAGTATTATCTCGACATTACAACAATTCTAGCAATCGACTCATGGTAGGCCAACTCGCTTGTGACGCATTCCCAATTCTAATGAAGCGTAAGGAATACAATCAAGGAAATCGATCAAGGCGTCAAGGAAGTCAAGCTTGGAGTCCAGGGATTGATAGAGGATTCTGCTGCACAAAAGGTGCGCGAGAAAGGTGAGTCGCTGACTGCCAGTTCCCTCCTCACCTGTTCAAACGCACATAGCCGAGGAACGTGAAAAGTTCCTTCAGTGGATGAGCCCCGTGTCTTGTACTGATAAGCACGAAGCCTCCAGTCGTCAGCGCCACCCCGGGACAGGTCGTTGGATTTTCTACAACGATGAGTATGTGGCCTGGAACAAATCTGATAGCGCATTCCTATGGTTGAATGGCCAGCGTGAGTTCCATCAATCACCATTCATTGCACGTCGCTGACACTCGCAACAGCTGGACACGGAAAGACCATTCTGGCGTAAGTGTAGACTCGTCTAGAGTGTTTTTAGAGAGCTCAGATTGACTTCTGAATATGCAGTTCCTCCGTTATCGATGGGATCCAGGATAGCAGGGAAGCAGAGCCACAGACGCTCGCTTATTTCTATTGCAATTTCCGAGACGATCGGACAACAATCGCAGCCGCAGTATTACGCTCCTTGGTTGTTCAGCTACTTCAAGAATCCAAAGACGACTGGATCACCAAGATACGCGGGTCAGGGCCGCAAGAAGAAGGGGACCTTGTTTCTCTGCAAAAGCTATGGAAGCAGAAATCGGACGGAGCGTCATGCCCCACAGATCTCGGTTTTCTACGAAAGCTTCTTGTTGAAGCGTCTACGCTAGTTCGCCTCCCAGTCCTCGTGATCGATGCCTTAGACGAATGTAAGGAATACCCCGAGCTGGTCAAACATCTTGTAAACCTTCCTGAACATGCTCGACTACGACTTTTCGTCACCGGTAGGAACGAGCAAGCCATCCAAGACGCCTTCCATGGTCTCTCCACTGTGTCGCTGAAGGACAGCGCAGAACAAATGAAAGCTGATATACATGCGCACATTGCCGAGCAGCTTCAGGCTCAGAAGCAATTGTCACGCTTACCCGACGCGCTGAAGAAGACG
Organism: Suillus lakei; assembly: GCA_016628065.1. NCBI lineage: Eukaryota > Fungi > Basidiomycota > Agaricomycetes > Boletales > Suillaceae > Suillus > Suillus lakei. The sequence continues at coordinate 55,191 of JABBWA010000231.1, read as the reverse complement.
ATTTTGGAGAAACTGTTAGAAAAGGCCGAGGGCATGTAAGTAAACCGGTTTTCAGTTGCTCCTCGGAAACTCATGTTCGTATGATCGCACGCAGGTTTCGCTGGGTTCAGTGTCAGCTTGATGACATTATGGGTTGCAAAAGACGGATCGATATCGAGGCAGCACTCGATAACCTTCCAGCTGGACTCTATGAAACGTATGACAGGATTATCCAAGCCATCAAACAAAAAGGACGAAGCGACGAGCAAATCGCCCAGAATTGTTTGCTTTGGCTGGTCGGCACGTTCACCCCGTTGACACTTGATCAGCTCAACGAAGCGATGATGATTGAAGTCGGGAAATCAAATCTTAATCCAGACCTTGGTGTTATGGACCCTATGGATATTGTGGTCGCGTGCGGAAGCCTCGTGACCTACGACGAGAAAACTGGAATCGTTGCCCTATCTCATTATAGCGTCAAAGTAAGATTTGTCAACCTTCTCCATCTACTCACCCGCTAATGTGTTGCAACAAGGAATACCTGATCAGTTGTCGTCCTCATAACATCCTCAAATCGATCTCGGATATGCACGCACGGATCAGCGAGCTCTTGATTACATATGTGCTATGCGATTTTGCGGACGACATCTGCGAAAAAGGTGCGATACTATCTTTCAGGTATGTGAGAGAAACTGATACTTGTATAGGCCGACATCCAGCTATAAATGAATGTGATTCTGATTCTGATGACGAGCATGTTCAAGACCAAGACCATCCATTGCTGAGCTATGCAATCCGAGGATGGAAGCACCTTGGTCATGTTTCGGATGAGGATCCGGACGTTATGGTCGCCTTGTCACGGCTGCACTCGGAGTTCCTTCGAAACACCAAGAAACATCGTGTGCTTGCAACTCAACGCAAATATGATTGGCTGAGTGGGGATGGAGCTAGGTGGTTGCATGGTTCTGTGGCTTTGCCATCACTATTCATCCCGCTTGTGCATGGCAAGCCGTGGATGGTCGAATTCGTCGTCAAGCAGCAACCCCATCTACTGGACGTGGATATTGCCCCTGGTTGGGGTTCTCCCTTGATTTGCGCCATAGCCAAGAACCCTGACTGCCTCAGTATTCTCCTGAAGCTGGGCGTGGATTTCAACAAGCTTTCTTCCATCAAACCTCAATTATACGGCCGATATATTAGTGATGGCTCCTATGCTCCAATTTCGTGGGCAGGTGTGATTGGAAGCGAAGTCACTGTGGATTTCTTGCTATCACAACGGGAGGTCATCCTACCCGACGACATTTTGCACAAGGCTATTCAGGGGATGAACCCGTCGCACGAATCTATCCGCAAATTTCGACAACGCGGTGCGGATGCCAATTTCACTGTCAACAGTTCTGCACCTATCCATTATTTCCTCTCTATTGTGAAATACATGGACAGAAGCCAATCGCTACTCGTCGTAAAAGCGCTCATTGACCCGTCTTGTAAACTTTCTTTGCAAAACCTGACTGCAAGAACAGTACTCCACATTGCTCTTGATGAACGTCTGGAAGATATCATCACATACCTCCTCGAGCAAAACGCAGGGCTGTCAGCAACGGCGACTCTCCTTCCAGACATGTGGAGCTGGGCTACAAATAAGACGTGGTTTCCCCAGGTTCAAGCAGCGGCTCTCGCTGCTGATCAACCGTGGACCAGGATTAAGGGGAAAGTTGTTGATGCTACAACGGAATCCCAACGCGTCGAGTTTTCAGTTGCAGTCACTGCTGACCGCGATAACGCTAATCCGATTTGTGCTGTCGTTGTTTCCGCGATAGTCAATGGCGAGGTGACAAGTGAGTAACCACTTTCACCCATCCATATCAGTTACTGATTGGCTTCGAAGATTCCGGCTACATTTTTGCCGACCTTTCATATAGTAATCAGTCACTCCCAAAGGCAATCCAAGACTCCCCGAAGGATGATTCCCCCAGACTCGAGTTGGACTTTGAATGGGAACATGGGCAGCGTGTTTCTAGTTGGTTGTTTGACTATCGTCAAGGAGACGAAGTTACCGGTATGCTGCGACAAATGTCCGATGATAAAGAGTTGGCTGGCACCTCCCTTTTCCTTCAGATGGCCAAAAGACCATATAACAGCCATCTCTTTGATCGTGGGGTGGAGTGCATACTTGACATCTACCGAGGTCCTTTGGATTAGTTTGATGTATGGGACATTTTCATTCTCAACCGTCCAGTGCTTGCATCTTTACGTACGGAATTCCATACACACACACAGTCGTCGTTGAGAAATAGTAGTAGTTCATTGTGCACGTATCTTTGGCCTCGTTCAATACGACGAACAAGCTACGTAGCCTATATATCACCCAGCTTCACACTTGCCGTACAATTGTCGATGTAGTTCTCAAGAAAAACGTCCTCCTCGCCACCCGCACCTTCGCCACCAGCAACAATAGCAACATCCCGGCCATCACCTTCACCACCCCTCTCTTCCTTTGACTCTCGGCTCCAGCGCCCGAACTCCCCTAATTGAGTTTCTGGATGAGCACCTCATTCTGCGCAGGGCGCAAATGTTGTGCTTCCGTGACTTGTGTTGGACGATATTGATAGAGCCGTGGGATGGTGAGTCGGAATCCAAGACTCCCCTCGCTCTCCATCCAAAATGCAGGAAGGATGTGTAATAGCCATCGCTTGATCTCGGCCTCGCATCTGGATGTGTGCTCGAGGGACTGAGGGATATTCTGCGGAGGGACGGTAGAGAGGTGCGGGAGTTGATATCTTTTACGAGCCTGTGAGGAGAGATGAAGAATCAGTTATATGCCGTGGCCAAGTAGATATCACTCACCGTACTCTCATGCTAAATCACCATCCTCCACACTTTTGCCCATCAGGCTTATGAGAGGTGCAAACGTACATGCGAACATGAGCATATATGCAGCGTTATTCAAAGTTGAAGCTGGACCGGACGGGGCTACGTCTCTCTCCCGCTAGCAGCGGCAATGCATAGAGAAGTGCACCGGGAGACGTGAGGCTTTCGTTCGAGGACAGATCTTTCCCGAACTTCTTTCGCCCTAGTGCACCACTTGTCCTGTCGCTGTCTATTGTCCTTCCAGTTGCTATCAGAGCAGTAGGAGCTGGGGCTGGAGTTGTGGAGGGTACCAGTAGAGTTCTCTTCAACCAATGAGGTCACCCGCAGAAGACGTGACCAAGGGGAGGGATGGGAAAACAATGTCATTTGCGAAGGTGGAGGTGAAGATGGAGGTAGGGGCGGTGCAAAAAAGGCGGTGCCACCTGCTTTACTGGTGTCTGTGGGTGTACATGAGTGAGCGATTGAGGTATTTATGAACGTTGATGATGTACTTGGATGGGACGGCTCGCCTGGGGAGTTGTTCGTCGAGCAGGATGTGCTCTTACTCCGTGCCTTCCTGAGGGCTTCTCCGTTTTCGTATATGCGGCGTCGTGTGGTGAATGGGAGTAGGAGTGGAGGAATTTCATGAAGAGGTGTAGTAGCAGGAGATTGGAGGCAGCCGGAGGGGGAGAGGAAAGGATGACAGGGTAAGAGGAATGTTCGGATGGTGTACATGGGTCAGCAAAGCTGGTACTGACTAGTCAGCATCGTCAACAACTCGACGTCTAACCTTCACCAAATCACTGGACGGAAAGACGATCGGAAGCGTTCACGTCTAAGTATAGCTCAGTCTGAATCTAATAATAGACTCACTCTGTCAATTCCAAGTCGGGCTGTTCCTGCCGCTGACTCGTCCAATTGCCAGCAGGAGCTCATTTACTCTCTTTTCCCTCCGCAGGCGACCTTCTCAGTTGGTTCGGATGCGAGAATCTTGGGGACGAGTGCCCCAGTGAACGGCTTGGCACCTCCTCCACGTAACCTACATTCCCGAAGTGCTGTCGTACTGCAGGACAACGTCCTATCGATGTAGGTAGGTGGTCTTTCGCTATTGCTTCTAAATAAAATGCACGGAGGCTTGTGCAACCGAAGCCAAACGGAAAAAACCGCGTTTGTGACATTTCCCACTAGTGGATGTGTTTCTTCTGTCGATTCCTTGCCCGTTAGGCTGTAACTGAATATTGAGGCAAATTGTATCGAGAGACACTATTTGTCCTTTGGTAGGATCTGTGGTTGAAGCATAGCATGCTTACAAAGTCGTGGGGCTTCAGAAGCTTCAGGTGTTCGCAGTGACTCATCTTACAGTGACGGGATGAGATACACGCCCGAAACCGCCGATCATTTTTGGTCTGGTGGCCAATGATAGATGGGATTATGTTTGTTCATTCTGTCATCGATACCGCATTACCGTCGAGGCTGCTCAGGGCTGCTCTAGCACTTTCGTGGGACTGAGTCCTGACGGCCAGCGGACAGCTTTTCTCCGTATAGTCTTTAGTCAGAAGGCGACGCTGTGATCTGTAGGATGTGACTCAGTGTGAGTCGCATATTTTTCGCTTAAGTATTGTATTATTTGTTATGTATGCGATGATCTCTAGACAGTTTTCTTTCTTCGAATGTTCCAACAGCAGCTGGGTGAGGAGACGCCTTTGCTGCCGCCCCTGCCGCAGCAGAACACGGCTAGGACACCATTGCCTTGGCATCAATTCTCTATCATACTGTTTCTCCAGCTCGCAGAACCACTTACTTCACAGGTAATCGCCCCCTTCGCACCTCAGGTATGTTTTTTTTCCGTAGCTCGATTACTTGATAAGTATTTGATGCTCACCGTGTGCCAGTTAATAAGAGACATCGGGATTACAAATGGCGATGAAACGAGTGTAGGATACTATGTCGGATTGATGGTGCGTCTGACTTGAACGATGCTTGTACCTCACCTTCAAGTACATGCAGTACTCCCTATTCTTTGCCACACAAGCGCTCACCGTTCTCCATTGGAGTCGTATATCGGACCACATTGGACGGAAGCCTGTCATTTTGACAGGCCTGTTCGGATTGTCTATCTCAATGTATTGTTTCGGCCTCTCTAGAACCTTTTGGGGACTCGTACTAAGGTTCGATCATTCTATTCTCCCGTGATAGTTCTGATTTGTCGTATTCTAACATCTTCTGACATTCAGTCGTGCTCTGAACGGTGCTCTGAACGGCAACGTTGGCGTAATCAAAAGCATGATGGTGGATATTACCGACTCTACCAACTTGGCCCAGGCATATGCGTTCATGCCATTAGCTTGGTCGACGGGCGGGACCATTGGGTACGCACCTATGCAATAGTCCGTATCGCTTCTGTAAATGAGGTGACCTTCGCAGCCCCCTTGTAGGCGGATTGTTATCACGACCAGTTGAACAATTCCCGGATGTCTTCGGACATTCCCAATTCTTGAAGAACTATCCCTATTTCCTTGCATGCGCTGTGCCTGCCACCTTTTCTGCACTGGCTTGGGTCGTGACGTTCCTTTTCTTGCGAGAGGCACGTTATTCCGAGCTAGCATGCAAGCACAAAGAGTTAATGACTTTTGATTGACAGACTGTACATACCAGGGTGACTCTCGGGCATTTGCTCAGGGGGAAATATCACGAAGATATGACCCCTGGCCCCGTGACTCCAACAGGGTCAACTGAATCACTTAGCACAGAAGATACTGCCCAAGGTGCAAACGCTGATGACTCCAAGCCACTACCCCTTCGCTCGCTCTTGATACCCAAAGTGATCATAGCTGCTGGAAATTATGCCGCTTTGTCACTTCTTGATATCGCATTTCGTGATGTACAACCTCTGTTCTTCGCCACACCGCTAGAACTCGGCGGGCTGGGATTAGATCCCCCGCGAATCGGCAACATCCTAGCCATCTATGGTGTGATCAACGGCTTGTTCCAAATCTTCTTCTTCGCCGATCTGCATGATCGGTTCGGCTCAAAGACAATATATTCTGTGGCAATGGCCGTTGGAATCCCGATGATCATCACTTTTCCCATCCTCAATACCGTCGCCAAAGTACAGGGTTTGAGCCTCGTGGTGTGGGCGATTGTTGGCCTACAACTTGCTCTCTCGATGATATTAAATCTGGCGTATTGTCAGTTCCCGCATTGTATCACGATTCTTTGCGTTGACCACGATCCCTTTCAGCTTGTGTGTTTATCTATATTGCGGCAGCATCTCCGAATCAAGCGTCTTTTGGTGCAACCAATGGGATTGCTCAGTTGGGTGTTTCGATCGTGCGAGCCATCGGTCCTGCATCCGCTACGTCCGCATTCTCGCTATCTATCAAGAATCCTCACCACGCATGGATCATCTACTATTATATGATTGCCCTGGTCTGCATAGGCATCTTCGCGTCGATGTTCCTTCCTCGGCAGTTGTGGAAGAGTCAACGTTGACGACTCTTACGCTCCGCGAGTGGTTTCACCGGTGCCAGTGCGAGGTGTCCAAACGTGTGGTTGAATACATCGAGTAGATGCCGCTGGGATGCGTACACGATAAGAAAAAGGTTGAAGAGGGTAAGATGTCAATCTCTTCCGTATATACCGCAAAAAGGCGAGCTGCACTGGGGTTGGCCTAGAATTTTTGTAGACAGGATAATTCCAGACTTGATCGTGGGCAAACACAAACTGCTTGCTTCCGTACGATTGGATGTGAAGTGCAACGTTGAGTGATAGAAAAGCGTGCGTGACTTCCATCACATTCCGCTCCTATGCCCCGTTGAGTGCAAAAAAAATAGCAAATGAGTCGTCTCGACACCAGACGTTCTAGGACCACCGGAAGCATCCGGACGAGCAACCTGAGTATTGAGAACCACTCGCATTAACACCGATGCTACAATGAAGGAACGAAAGAAAAAAGCGAATCTATGAATTTAAATGACGATGGTCGTATATATAAACAGACAGTAGATTTAGACAAATACACGAAAGAAACAAAAATACACTGAATTGAACAGAAGTAATTCCAGCCATTAATAAAAGCGGCGTGATGTGTACACAGATAGAGATAGAGGTGGATGGACGAGAGAACATAACGAATAGACAAGATAGGCAGAGAGGAATAAGCGGGAGCTGTTACGAGAGACAATCATAAAGGCAGCTAGATAGCTAATGGTGAATTCCAGGAAGATACGATAGTGAAAAACAGCAGATACGATGAGTAGCGTAGACGTACATAGTGATGACGAAGACATAGCATTGACAAGGAGCGACATGAAGGCATGGCGGGCATAACGAGCGTATTGTTTATGTAGGCGAAGACTTGGAACTGGACGCTGAGGAAAGAGTGTGGTAGAGAAAGAGTAGGGGAGGCGAGGAAAGGCGATCGGATCACTCCGAATAACGTAGTTGGGACTGCGCAGGATACGAGCTCCAATACTGACCCTCGTTCCCCTCAGTCCACGTCTGCTCCACATATCCTTGTTGTCCCCCCGCATACCCCTGTTGTGGCGCGAGGTGCTGATCTACTGAAGATTTGACGCCATACAACGCTTGCTGCTCCCCAGAATACTCCTGCTGATATCCCTGCCGTTGAGCAGGCTGCTTCTCCTGCGATCCATAATACTCTCTCGCAAGCCCAGTTTCAGGGTACTGCGGGCCAAAGCTGAAACGACTCGGCTGTTGCTGTTGTTGAGACGGAAGAGGGTGCTCGCTGTAGGGCGCTTGAGATGGAGGATATTGAGTCGTTTGTATTTGCGCAGGGAAAGATGGTTGCGGTTGCGGTTGCGGAGCGGCTCCTGAGTAATGGGGCAATTGAGACGGAGGAGCAAATGATGGCGGCGTGGAGGGGGGTCCGCTGAACTGCGCATATTGGGGGGTGTCCGGATATGAAAACGGTGAAGCAGAGGAGCTGGCGTAGTCATAAGGGGCAAATTTTGGGCAGGCTAGAATTGTGGTGAGCTGGTGGGCGGATGTGTAAAAAAAGGATGGGAAACATACCTGAGACTGAGGCTCATAAGCAGCCCCGAACGGTAACGAGAAATCGACCCCGCCTTCTTGCGACATAGACGTAGGCGTGGAATGATAAGAAGACCGGTCAATGGGCGTTGAGACGAGTGAAAGCGGCTGGAGGGGAACCACGGAAGGTGGCTGGGACATCACCGAGATCTGGGACGCAGACATCGATTGGCTAGATGTTGTCATCGATTGGCTAGACGGAGGTATTGGCTGACTAGGCATCCCCTGTGTTGTTGTTGTTGTTGTAGGCACTCCAACACTCGCAGTCCGCACCCTCGCAAGTGGAGACTGCTCCTTCCCAGGACGCACGCGGAACCCAACGGGCGGGTACGAAGCCTTCTGGCGGTCTTTTTCTTTCTCCCGTGAGCGGTCTTTGTCCTTATCCCCCCGCTCTCGTTCGCGTTGACCGCCCTTGAGCAGATCTCGCTCTTTTACACGATCCTTCCGAGGTGGAAACTTGGATGGAATGACAATCGCAGGATATGTCCGTCTTGATTCTGAGGGCGAATTATCTTTGCTGGCATCCTTCGTGAATGAGGCGTTCTCGCCGGCATTGGGATTGGAACCAATGTGAGGTGGAGAGCGTAGCCTAGGTTCCTGGGCAGAAACAACAGGGACGGGGATGAGAGGAACGTTCTCCTCGCTATTACCACCCGCACCCGAACCAACAAGAACAGGAACAGGATCCCGACCATCACCTTCATCCCACCCCTCCCTCTTCCTCTTTGGTCCACCCCCAGCGCCTGAACCACCACAGTCGAGTTTCCGTATGAGCGCCTCCAGAACACTCACATCCAGTGCAAGACAGAGATCCCGAAGGTCCCGAAGCAGCCCGAGACCCATTTTAGCATCCTCCACAGCCGTGCGCGCCCATATAGCCCCTGGATCATGGAGAGTGCTGGTAGCGCAGACGATAGAGGCGTCGAATAGCGCTTTCGAACACCCCATCTCAACTCGGCCAAACCCCATCAATGGGACCAGAAAACTAAAGTGAGACGGGATGAAAATGATATACCTGAATGAACATCTCAGACGAGACCGCAACAAAGACTTAATCCAAGCTCGTCCTTCCTCCGCACCAAATCAGGCCGTGCACACGCAAGTTCGACAAAATGTCTTGCAGCTCTGAGGAGTCCATGCGCAGCTGTGAGCGCACCTACACGTGCTTGATGCGTCTGCGGGCTAGCCTCATGTCTCACGTGAGAGTGGGAGTCAGATTGGGATGACGAAGACGAATGGGGACGTAAAGACGGGAGGTACAACCCCATGGCCAGTCTATGCGTCGTCATCAATATGTCGATATGTTGAGCGAGGAGCGTCGGTGTGCCCCCGTGACTTGCGTTGGATGACAGCGTCATGGAAGGGTGAGGGGGCAGGGAAGGGTGAGGGGGCATGGAGGACTCCTCGCCCATCCCCTCGTTCTCCATCTGAAATGCGGGTGGGAGGTCTAAAAGCCATTGTTTGATCTCAGCTTCGCATTGGGATGCGTGCTCGAGGGATAACAGGATTGAGGGATTTTCGAGGGAGGATAGTAGGGAGGTGCGGGAGTTGATGTCTTTTACAAGCTGTGCGAGTCTGTGGTGAGTTGTGGAGATACAGTGGAGGAGGCAAAGCCAGATGCAACAAAGAATGAGACAGAAATATATATCGGAAAACGCATAACCATTCAAGTCGAAACACGACGAAAGTGATCGCACAGGAAAGTCAACACGGAATGATCATGATGAGTATCTACGACATGCGGATGCCGGTTCCAGAGCAGAGAAGTGGGGAAGAACGGTTCCGTGCATGACTTCAATAAAGAGGTGCGATTGACCATAGGTCGAAAAGATTGGCAAACAAGGGGGATATGCCACTCACCTCTCCTTCTCTATCGCAGAACACTGCGAACAGCACGCCGAGCACATGATCCGAGTCGTACTCGCTCGCATGTGCACTATTCGAATTCGACTCCGAACTGGACGGGGCCAAACCACACTCCCACATGTAGAGCACTTGCTGAGACAACGCACGAAGAAGTGTAGGAGAGGTGAGGTTTTCTTCCAGTGACAGTTCGTAACTGTTCGTTCCTTGACTTCCTTGACCCTGGTGAGGTACTCGTCCTGTCGTTGTGTACAGCCCATTCAAGTCCTATTGGTTCAGAGGGAGCTCTGGGGTGAGTCCTGAGGTCTGGGTTAGGGCCTTATGCGACAGCGGAGGGTTGCGGAGGGGCAGTTGGGGAGCCTCTCAAAAGATGGCGGGAGTTGTATCTGTTTTACTTGTATATGTGGGTGTACCGGAAGCCTAGGGAGTATTTGAGGTGTTCGGGTTCATCAATGACGTTGGAACGGTGGCAGCTGGCTGACAGCCAAAGCTCGAAGAGCTAGCACGAGACAGGAGGCAAACGCCTCAAAGCAGACAGACAATGCTGGTGGAAAGAGATATTGATCCTAACCCTAGAACATGGCTATCTAAGACTCCAGGCACTTCTCCAAGACCCCTGGCACCTGCCCCTATCTCTCTGCCTGCCAAACCTAACTGCTACAATGTGATGGGAGAAAAGGGGTGGAGGTGATGAGGGCGGGTGTGGGCCACGCATAGTAGCAGGAGATTGGAGGTGACAGGAAAGGCCCATGACACAAATCGACTGACATTGGCACTGAGGGAGGCATGAACAGATGGTAGTGTTTCAGTGGCATTGAACATGGGCTTGCTGCTCAAGTAGGTGACTATGTACTATGTACTTATGCTTGACTGCAGCTGGAAGTTGAAGTACGTAATCAGACTTGTGACTAGGGGCATCGTGAAAATGCTGCGCCACTGCTGCAGCAACTCCTGTGACCACTGCTGCGGTGCTCCCAAATAATGTGTATCAACTAGTTCTACTGTTCTACACCTGCTGCTAGCTACTTGGGCCTCTCAGTGTCTTTCAAATGAGTCAAATGGTCTGTCACATTGTAGTTTAATTCATTTACAAATTGAATGTCATGTTTACTCTTATAAATGAGTGACTGTGCTGTTGTGGCCACCATCTTACGGCGCAGTCAGTGTCATCTTTCTTTGTTTTCTAGGTTCCCCATGGGATTTTGTTTGCTGTCACTTTTGAGGCCGTGGTGCACGTTGGCAACTTGAAATGAGAAGCTCATTTGTGCTTGCAGCCACATTTTCACTGCCACTGAAATCTGGCCTGTGCTATGGTTATTGTTAACTAAGACTGTTGTGAAAGGCTGCAAGCATAGTACCTTGAGCTCATTTTCATCATAATCAGGATCTCCTTCATTGCAATCCTCGTGGTTCCAGTGAGATGGAAGCCCAGCATATGGGTCCCAACTATCTTGATGGTTCTCAGCATCCAGGCCCCACCGAAAGTTTCCTGTAGAGCCTGACTGAGCTGACTTCTTGAATAGGCGCTGTTCAAAGGCAGACAGACATTCCAGGTCAATGTCTGTGTGGGTCACATCTGTGCTTCTACCGGTCTGCTCCAAAAGTGTTGTCCATGTGGCTTCAAGAATAAATTCCTCCTGGGTGTCTGTGGTGCCATCTCTAGGGTAGCTGGGATCTGCCTCCAATATGCTGCACTTGTTGCATGCAAGCACAATGCTGAGTGCATGAGCAAATGGCATGCAGCCTAACCATTGCACTACAGTCTCTCATGCCTCTTCAAAGTTACCAAATATCCAATGGGCGACCTGTGCTTGCTGGATTGCAGTTAGATCACCACAATACTTGACCGGGTAACCCCCAGTTAATGACACTTTTCTTCCCTGCAGCTGTAGATGATGTCTGACTGGCAAATGTTGGATATCTTTGAGGTGAGGAAGGCTGATGTGGCATCTGGTGTGTTGAGCAAAACTCATCAAGAATGAGTGCTGTGAGCACATAAGACTTGTTGAAGTGTGTGTCACAGCACTGATTGCAGCATGCAGCATCCTCTTTCCTTTTATGGATGGTGCTGTGACATTGGTGCTACAGTGTGCTGCAGTGTGCTGCGATTAGTGCTGCAATACTCACTTGCTGGAAAATGGGTTGTATAAGACATGATAACATGTCCTTCAGTGGTTATTTTTTGTATCATATTATAGCCTCATATTATAATATGTGCTTCAGTGGTGAATTCTTGTATCATTTCAGAATTCAGATAGCCAAAGTGTGACACCCTACAATATGGCTTTCAGTGGTGCAGTTCAAGACACCAGGTATCAAGTGAGCTTATATTCATCATGTGGAGTCCTTCAAGGTGCTAATACATGCATCATGCAGACTCCAGAGTATGTGGCTAATGACAAGCATGTTGTATTTACTTAGTAGCTACTGTGTAGCACTACACTGATCTGAAGCTTGGAACATCATAGCAATTATGGCAGCAGTCACAGAAGTAGCACAGCATTTTCCTAGTGCATGTGACTGGCACTTGGCTGTTTCTCTCAAAGACTGCCACCCAGTGGAAACTCGACCATGCTTTCATCAAAAGATCACTATAATGACAGCAGGATAAGTATTGCACAGGATGACTCTACTGTACAGCATGAGCTCATGGCAGAATGGATGTAGCATATGAGCATCAAGCACTTGCTAACCTCATGCCTGACTCCCATTCCATCAACCTGATGCCAGAACTTTAACCTTGCTTCTGGACTCCATTCCTCCCTTCAGGCTTGCTCATTAGATGCTTACTGAAAAAAATCCAGTTCCATATGTACCTCATATCACTGATTCCTATCGATCATCAATGTGTCACTGCATCATGGTCTCAATGTTGCAAATAGATTAATGGGCACCTTTCCTTGGTTGAAAGTCATGGCTTTGTTGAGTGCCAGGGATTACATTTTTCACCCACCAGATGGATCCCATCACCAGCGGTCTCACCGTTCTTCAGGTTGTTCAAACGCTAGCACAAGCATCAGCTCTTTTGTTAGGATATGTTGCTTCCATTCACGATGCTGACTTGTCCTGCCAGAATCTGCTCAATGAGCTCCGTTCAATTGGCGGAGTCCTGACCACAGTCATGGAAATCAAAGACAATGCCTCTCTTCCAGCCCCACTCTGCAATGCACTTTCATGTTTAATGGCTAATGATGGACTGCTCATAAAATTATAGGGAGAACTGGAGAATCTTCTGCCACCTCAGGAGAGCAGGAAAATGGGTGTGAGAGACAAATTGACGTGGCCATGCAAGGAAAAGAGAGTAACAGCGATCATTGATAAACTGAAAGGATATTGTGGTGAAATTACAAAAATCCTAGCAATCAACACATGGTGAGCTGGTTTGCTTGTGATGGTCGCTAAAATACTAATCTAGCATAAGGATAACACTCAAGGAAGTGAAGCATGGAGTCCAGGGATTGATAGAGGATTCTGCTGCACAAAAGGTGCATGAGAAAGGTGAGTCACCAACTGCCAGTTTCCTCCTCACCCTGTTCAACGTGCATAGACAAGGAACATTGAGAGTTCCGATGAACCCTGTGTGTTGTACTGATAAACACAAAGCCTCCCATCACCAGTGCAATCCTGAGAGTGGTCATTGGATTTTCCACAACAATGAGTATGTGATCTGGAACAAATCTGATAGCACATTCCTATGGTTGAATGGCCAGTGTGAGTTTTATCATTCTCTATTGATTGCAGGTCTCTGACACTCACAACAGCTGGACATGGCAAGACCATCCTTGCATAAGTGTGGACTCATTGGAACATTTTTTAGAGTGCTCAGATTGATTTCCGAACATGCAGTTCCTCCATTATCGATGGGATTCGGGGTAGGGGAGAAGCAGAGCCACAGACACTTGCTTATTTCTATTGCAATTTCTGAGATGATTGGACGACAATAGTAGCTGCAGTATTATGCTCCTTGATTGTTCAGCTACTTTGACAATCCAAAGATGACTGGATCCAAGAGGGGTGCAAATTTAAAACTCATGACATCAACCTGGGAAAACTTCAGTCCCCCCCCACCCCCTGTCACAGTGTGATTGTAACATCATTATTACCATATATAGAAGCTTGGTCAGTTCATTTGCTAAAACAGATTTTGCAAATTGTGCAATAATGAGGCGCACTACACAACATTGTAGAATAGGCTGTCTTAAGATTATAGCAGATGGTTGGGACAGTTTCAGATGGGATCTAGTAGAAGGGATATAATTATCTCAGTCTCCTGTATCAAGGACTCATTATACAAGTACGGTACCTAGTAGAAGGATATAATTCTACTTTAATCATTAGCGTGAAGTTCCAAACTAGCGGGGACAAGTAACTCACATCTCAGTCTCCTGTATCAAGGACTGAGATGTTTGTTCAATGACGAAAGGTTCTTTATAGTAAGTGAAAAAATGACAAGGAAATTAGTGTTGTGAGGAGTAAAATATGACTTTGATGTTGGCCAACTTCTCCTGTCATTGGCTTGTCCATCTGTCAGTCTTGCTCATTATCACATGACATTCTCTTCTTTCAGCAGGCTGTAGTAATCATAGACTTCTAAATGATGTAAGACTTGAAAAGTAAAGTACATGTGCCATCGCAATAAATCCATAAGAAAAATGATACATGTAACAGACTGATCCAGAGAGTATGAGACATGTCGAGAAGGACATATTATTGATATCACACACTTTCAAGCTGATCACATGTTCACTAAACTACATTCAAAATTTGCCTTTTGGTGAGTAGCACACTTGCACTTGCATGTTTTATTTAGCTAACTATCTAGTTGTGTTCTACAGTAGTAAAACCCCCCCTTCCCAGTAGCTAACAAAAAATTTCAATCACCCATGAGACCACTAGCTGAAAACTCAGAGCACATATTTTGAAACTTCAGGTGGCTGTGTATTAAGGTTTAAATGCTTATGTACATTACAGGCTTGTATTCAGCATTTGCCTTTTGCACCCCTCTTGACTGGATCACCAAGAGACATGAGTCAGGGGTGCAAGAAGAAGTGGACCTTGTTTCTCTGTGAAAACTATGGAAGCAGAAATCGAATGGAGAGTCATGCCTCACTGTAAACCTTCTTGAAGAAGCTCAGCTATGACTTTTCGTCACCAGTAGAAGTGAGCAAGCCATCCAAGACGCCTTCCATGGTCTCTCCACCATGTCACTGAAGGACAGTGCAGAACGAATGAAAGAAGACATACACATGCACATTACCGAGCAGCTGACGACTCAGAGGTGTTTGTTATGCCTATCTGAAACGCTTGGAACAACTATTTTGAAGAAATTGACAGAGAAGGATGAGGGCATGTAAGCAAGGTGACTTTTAATTGCTCCTCAGAAATTCATCGTCATATGATCACACAGGTTTTGCTGGGTTCAGTGTCAACTGGATGTGTTAGAGTGTTGCCCAAGAACTATTGATATTAAGAATGCACTGAATAACCTTCCGCCTGGATTGAACGAAATGTATGACAGGATTATTCTTGCCATCAAAGAAAGAGGGTCAGGCTATGAGGAAAATGCCAGGAGTTGCTTGTTTTGGTTGGCCAGTGCATTCACGCCATTGACGCTTAACCAGCTCAATGAAGCAATGATGATTGTTGTCAGGAAATCAAGTCTTGATCCAGATCTCTGCATCAATAATCCCATGGATATCATGGTTGCATGCGGAAGCCTTGTGGCCTATGACGAGAAAACTGGTGTTGTCGCTCTATCTCATTATAGCGTCAAGGTATGATTTGTCAACCTTCTACATTATACTCGTCCACTGATGCGCTATGTGACCAGGAATACCTGATCAGTGATCGCCCTGACAACATCCTACAATTGATCTCAGACATGCATGCACGTATCTGTGAGCTCCTGATTACGTATGTGTTGTGTGACTTTGTGGATGAGATCTGCAAAAAGGTGCAATACTATCTTTCACATACATGAGCTAAGAAATTGGTGTTTGTATAGAAAACAAGCAATTTTACAACACAGTCCGTGGAAATTCCATACTGATTCTGCCAACACCAGCAAAGACCATCTGTTGTTGAACTATGCAATTCAAGGATGGAAGCACCTTGGTCATGTTGAGGATGAGGATCTGGACATTATGGTCGCCTTGTCACAGCTGCACTCAGAGTTCCTTCAAAACACCAAGAAACATTGTGTGCCACATATTACAGTGACCTATCTCTATATTATACAAGTGAATGGATGTGCATAATATCCTGTATGATATGGGCCAGTGGACCATGGGCCAATGGTAGAAATATCCTCAACTATGATGGATGGGCCGGGAGGGATATTATTCTCGATAGAGGTGGGTGGGCCCATGTGGGGAATATGTAGAGTACATGAGTGGGCTGATGGACATGAATATTCTATAGATGGATGGGCTAAGGTAGTTGGATATTATGTAGATGGGTGAACCAAGGTAGATGTGTATCAGATAGATGGGTATGCCAAGGGTACTTGTTATCACATACACGGGTGGGCCCAGATGTATATTATATGAGACAGGTGGGCCAAGGGTGTTATATAATATAGACAGGTGGGCCCAGGTGAATGATAATTGTAGACATGACGGAGCTCAGGTATGTGTTGCCCTATGAGACACCAAGTTCCGACTACCAAAACTCGAGTGAAGCATACCAAGTTCCGAGACCCAGGTCTCGACAAACAAATATTTGATATCCAGCACACTTCCAATCATCTGGTATTTCATTGAGCAATGGATGATAATACATCTTTGAAAGCTAACATCATCCAAGGCTCCCTTATCTGATCCTTGCTATCTCCACCCCCTATAACACCACAGTGTGGACATCCAGGATTCAGTGTCTTATTTCCCAAGATCAATTCCATCATGAATGTTTCTTCCACTTCCGATATTGAAATAACCCTCTGGTGCACTTGGGCCCTGACTGTCACTCATGAGGCATGTGAATATACCAAACAGAAATTCAATGCAGAGAAGACAGGAGGAGATCCAGTCATACCTTCTCTGAATCTAGACACTGATCTGGTGATGGCTTGTGATTGATTGGTTGACCGCCTCATAAAGGCATATAAAAATCCCAGTGGGTCTTCCTGCAGATTTGGAAAATCCATTGTATCATTCAAATTGCTTCATCACAGTTCGGATGCAGATCAATATCGCAAGATATAGCAAATTGATCTCCCTGAAGGACACTGGGCATAATGAAGAGAGAGAGGAGAAGTTGCTTGAGAGGTGTCCCCCTGGCCATGAGGGTACAAAGCTCGTTGACACACCCATGACAATTCTTGATGTATCTGGTGTCATCATCGCATGGTACCTCCTGGACGCCCTGACTGATGCCACCCAGGTGTGTAATATATATGGTTACTCAATGGATATTGAACATCAAATGGTACCTACAGAGGGAAATTTGGGTGGCCTCCAATTTACTCACTCCAAGCCTCGAAAAAAGCGTGGGGGTTGATGGCAATTGGCAAACTAATCGGGAATGGTTCAACCAAAGCTCAGAAAATGTTGAATTAACTCCTGGATGCATCAATTTATCTCCGGCATGGTTTCAACAGGGGCATGAGGTAGGATCTGATGAGATGGTGATTTTGGTGGTTAAACTCACCAATCCCCTAGAATCAGTCAGATCCGGAGGTATCTGCATCATTGAAGGGACTATCCTTCGAGAACATCCTCAAAGCCATTGCAAGGCCAGCAGCCATTGCAACAGCAGCACTCAGGGTTATGCATCCTGAGCAGGGTTGCAAGCCTCAGAGAAAAGGCAGACAGCAAGGAACTGCCAAAGATGTCAGAGACTCTGCAGTACTGGGCATCCATGTTTAACACCCTCTCTGTCATTTCCAATTGGCAAACCCCGAATCATTGAGACCATTTATCAATTCCTGAATGCTTCAATATTCTCACTACCGTCGGCAATTATTCTAATGCTCACATGAGTATGCCAAGCCTTCAGCTGGAGTTCAGGTATGATCCCAGCTGTATGATTGCATTTTCCGGAAGGATTGTGAGACATGGGGTTCATGCAGTGGAAGGGGATTGGATTGCTTGATCATGGTATATGAGGGATTCTGTTCATATTTATGCTGGGGTTCCCTCATGTGGATGGGCTAGGGTCTATTAGACACATTCACCACCCTGTGAAAGATCAAACAAGTAGAAAGTGTAGTTACCAATGTTAGTACCTACTGTTAAATACCAGATATTAGATATCAGGCACTCCATACTTGATATTTGAGACTCAACATTTGGGATTTGATAGTCAGGACTCGATAGTCGGAATTTGGGACTCAATATTCGGAATTTGATAGTCAGGACTCAATACTCAATACTCGGAATTCAGGACTCAATATTTGGGATTTGATAGTCAGGATTTGATACTCAATACTCAGAATTTGGGACTCAATATTTGGGATTTAATATTTGGGACTTGAGATTTGGGATTTGATAGTCAGGACTTGATACTCAATACTCTGAATTTGGGACTTGATATTTGGGATTTGATATTTGGGACTCGATACTCGGAATTTGGGAATCAATATTTGGAATTTAATATTCAGGATTCAATGTTCAGGATTTGATAGTCAGGACTCAATACTCAATACTCAGAATTTGGGACTTGATATTTGGGACTTGATACTCAGAATTCAGGAATCAATATTTGGAATTCAATATTTGGGATTTGATGTTTGGGATTTAATAGTCAGGACTCAATACTCAATATTTGGTTTTCAGAACTCAATATTTGGGACTTGATATTTGGAATTTGATATTTGGGATTTGATAGTCAGTACTCGATACTTGGAATTCCGGACTCGATATTTGGCATTCAATATTCAGCATTCAATGCTCAGGATTTGATAGTCAGGACTTGATAGTTGGTACTCAATACTTGATATTTGGTATTTAGGACACCGCATATAATATTAGGTTAGATATTTGGAAGGCAGTATGTGATTTTCAGTACTGATGACATCATGTATGGAATTTGGACCTCAACATTCTGAACTCAATGACTAGGGCTACTCTCCTCTGCATCTCTTCAATCTGCTTAGAGTGGTGGTGTACACATTAATCTCTACCATCTTTTCACGGATGCCCTCTTGTTGCTCCTCAATCAATGTCCAGAGGCATTCTCTCATCCACCTCAGTGCCAGCAGTGATGGAACTGAGGTTTCATCCACCTGCTCAGGAAGAATCAGACCTTCATCCTCAATGTCAGACTAGAAAGGATTAGTCATCACTCAAGGAAATTGTGTATAATTCTTATTAGCCAATGCTGGTAGTGAAAGACACAACAAGTGATTACCCAATCCCATTGCCATAATTCATTCGGGATTGCAGTGTGTCCGATCCACCATGGAGTATCATAGCTGGATACAATCTGGGAGGGATCTCCCAGATCTGCGATATCATGAAACTGACATAGGTGGGATGAAAAGATGTGGTCCAGAACTGTGTTCCAGGTGAGCTGGGGAAACAACTGAAGAATATAAGCGACTGGGCTTGGAATAACTGAAATGATGTGCCTTGCAGCTGAGTACTGCAGGATGGGTGTCACAAAAGTCTGTTGGAAATATCAGCATTGACCACCACAGTCATCAGTCTCTTACAGTGATCTCCCATTGCAGCCCGGCTCCAAAGTGCATGATCTGAGCAGAAGAAGGATTATTGGTGTTGGCAGCCTCTGTCTGATATTGTGTGATAGATGCGCAGATGCATGATGCAGCCATTGACATTGTAGCTGCAATATCTGCAAGACTGAGTGTGAGGGGTCAGTATTCATTGCCAGAATTCTGAGTATCAGAAGGAGATGCAGGAGGAGTATATAATACAGGCATGGTTAATGCAGAAGTATGACTGATGCTGGCAATGACAATGACAGTTGGTTCAGATGTGAAGATATGAGCCACTAATGGATGGATAAGAAATTCAAACTCCAACATGGGTTGACCTGGCCAATTCCAGAGACTCAAATTTTTGAGTCGAAATAGCTGTTTGATATCATTGGCAACAGAAATTCATTCATCTCGAGCGTCTACCAACATGCTCTGCAGGTCTTGAAATGCTGCCTGGGCAGCCTGTGCCAGTAATGAATACATTTGGGATTGCCTTCCTAAGTAGCATGCATGACCCAGAAGGTGTTTCACCAATGATTCCTGCATCCTGTCACCCCATTGGGTTGCTTTCCACAAGAAACAATTACATGTCCAATCCATCTCCAATTGGACCAATATCATTTCTTCCTTCCATCGATCCTGTAGGGCCTTTGCCCGAAGCCAATGGACTCAGTAAACTTTGGATGGGTCCTGTCAGCTGAGCACCTGATGTGTCAAGCATGCCAAAACTCACATTCCTCATTCCACGAGTGATCAGGACCACCCAGGTTGACTTCGACAGACCAGAACCAAGCGAGGGACTCATTTTGCTGACCTCAGGCATTTGGATTGCCGATGGCAGTACTGATTTTGAGCTGCTTGCAGGGGTTTGTATTTCTGAAGCTGGTCTTGCCCTGGCTCAAGTTGCATCATTTGCTTCCTGGTCTTTGTATATACTGGCATGGAGGGACACTGCCTGCTGCACCGATGACACCTGGGACCAAGCTCAAGTTTTCAGGGCTTGCGATTTGGCTTGCCTAACTGTTGTTCGGAACAGGATCACCTTGTTGCATAAGTGAATTTGGAGGTTGTGAAGGGCATCATTGGCCTGCCCTTCACGAAGTGACATCTCCAGCGGAATCAGATCCTCTGTCATACAGCATCTGCATCGATCTACCCTGAGGTTTGATGGCAATGGGATTACAGTGAGCTCAGGGGAGTTTGTCCATGTGTCAGATGTCTCAGTGAAATCATCTGGGTCATCATCGAGATCATTGAGAATGTCTATGTTCAAGTTGTCAGGATCGTCATCTGCATCAAATCCCTCTCCAAGATGCGTAATAGCCAACCAAGTGAATCCATCTATCTGGCCTTGGAGACAATTGTGTTGCTGGGCAATATCTAACCTCTGTGTCTTGGTGGTTCTTCTTCCAATTCTTCAGACCTCAATGAGCAATGCAATTTGAGCCTCTTCAATTGCCACAGATCTGCAAGCAGGTGCTGCATTTTGGGCATTACCCTCCTCTAGTAGTCTAAGCTTGATCTCCTTTTTGCTTGGTGCTGAGGGCAAAATTAATTTGGACTTTGAAGGAGACAACATCAACTTACCCTTCTTGATATTAATCTCATATACATCCATCACCGCAGGATCATTGATTCTGCTGGACTGAGTGATCCTCTCACTGGCTAACCAGTCTGTCTTTGAATCGGCGGGTGCTGCTTCATCGAGTCTGTCAAAAGCCTTTCCAGTTTTGGCGATGCCATTCTTTGCCTGCTTGTATTTACAGCAAAGGGTCCTTTTCATGCAGATCATCTTGCAGAAATTGGAATCGTTCATCTGATAATCAAGACATTCCTTTTGATGCAGGGATGACATTGCCCGAGCAGCAGGGGAAATCAGGTTGAGATGTGCCCATAGGGTCTCCATGATCTCTCCATCAATCTGGCAAATGCCTTCAATAAAATTCGACGCATATTGGACATAGCAGCTGTCCTGATGTCCATGCACATGCCATAACCCGATTCTGGGAATGATGGTCAATTTCAGAACCATTTCAAGAAATCAGCTTCAATCCACCCGAACCCAAAAGTGCTTGTTGTATTGACAGTTGACATCATAGAAGGTGACAGCCCTGGTAATGCCTTCCATGTTGTGCTGGGCAGCCTCACAAAGGGCATAGTCCATGTTCATTTGTCTGCAAATGATGCAAGGTTAACTTGTGAATGTCTAGCAGCATGTTTGGCTTGCCTTTCACCTTTCTGAAAATCTACCATAGAGTGAGGGACAAAGCAACTGTGTCAGGCACAGGCAACTCCCCCAATACCTGTGGACTCCAGCTTGTGCTGAACTGCATTTGCATGATTGACCGCCCAGTGATTGTTGCAGCTTGATTTTTCCACAGTGTGAGCAGCCTCTGCAAGATGCTTTTTATACCTGTCCTTTCCCACCATGAATCCCAGCCTGTCACAAAGCCAAACTTCATCAAATGGCTTAATGGGATGCAGGTGTTCGGCTTTGAAATCTTTGTCCATAACAAATGACTGGGTGTATTTCCAGCTTGGAGTTCTTATCATCACTGAGGTGACTTCGGTATCGAGTCAACACAAAAGCCATTAGACAGTACCCCTCGAGTGACTAGAGCAAGGGAAAAGAAGTAATGGACTTATAGCTGAAGCCAGAGGTGATTGATCTGTAAGGGTGTAGTGAACATGCAAGGTAATACTTGATCCTAGTGAATTGATAAATGTACCAGGAATTGCAGCCAACACATTCAGTGGTCTGGATGACACAGAATCATATTCTATGTCATCATCCGGCCCAAGGTATAAACCATCTAAGGCATGTCTGGTAAATGGATAAAGCATAATAAAAATACAACATACCTAGTGATACCCGGGACTCAGATGACTCATCCACATCCATTGAATTATACTCAGTCACCAGAGGCTCATTAAATCAAACAGCTGGCAAAGAGCTCATGTTGTGTGAGGAACTGATTGACTGATAAGTGATAACTTCGAAGTTCAACATGAGGCTGGCAATTGCTGAAAGTTGAACCATGACCAAACAAAGACAAACAATCAACGATGTTATAGATCATCCATCAATTGTCTTGTTTCTTTTAAAACTTCATCCTTGTGATAACTGATTTCAAACTGATTGCAAGATCTTCAACTCTCTCAACTCAATCATCATGTCTACTCCAGTTGACACCACTTTCACCAGTGTGGGAAACAACTCCGCAGTAGGCGGATATAATGTTGGGTGAATGCTATGCCTGCTGCTTCACTTGCAAGACAAGTACGTTCGACCCTAAAGGGGTCTGCTACTGATATAAGTCTGAAAGTTAGTGTCTAAGGTCACGGAAAGGTAAAGAGACTAGTCCGAAGGTATGCGGACCAAGGCCGAAGGTCAAAACGTCGGGTCCGAAGGTAATCTACCAAGTCCGAAGCGCAGGAAAAGCGGGTCCGAAGCTTTGGGTCGTCGGGTTATGGATAATAGCAAGGGAATGGGTTCGGAAAGCGTCAGACTATGTCCAGAAACAAGGGAAAGTCAGGGAAAACGAATGGCAAGGGTTTCGGGTGTGAAGCGGGTGCGGAACGGGTGATAACCAGGTATATTCAGCCAGGTAACAGGTAATGACAGGTATATGACCAAGTAGATGGGAAGTCCCACCTACAGTAAAGTAAAGAGTGCTTGGTCGTACTACCAGTCCTATATAACTAGCTACGTAGAAATCCGGAATATCAAAAACAGGAAAACATCGGATCCGGTGATATGTAAACTGACATGAGGCACTGCGGACTTGTGGGAACACAGGTAATAACACTGCCTACTGCATCAGCCATGGGAAACAAGCTACTACGCACCAGTGGGGTTGGACAGAACGGACAGGACATAGGACGGACGGGTTTCCGAAGGTACAGTGGCTCAAAAAACTGTCCGCATGTTTGCGCTATTTTGACTGTTTACATCATTGTACAAGAATGGATAGGTATTCCCAGGACATCCTGCCATGGCCTGGGAGTACTACATCAGGGCTTCAAAATGAGCCCTTACCCGTGGGAATTGGTGGTCATATGGTGGCACTATGAGGTTTGCAAAATGATGACTCATGTGGACAGTTTTTTGAGGCTAGATTGAAACTATATAAATTAATGGTTATGACACCATAAAGTCATACCATTATTAAATAAATTATAATGTGGTGTCATTATGGCATTATTAAACCTATCTCTCACTATATAATGAAGGGAGTCTCATGTATGATAGTCATAATCACCATGAAAGCCATCTCCTCTGCTCAAAGGGATAACATCCTCTCTCTCTCTACTGCTGGCCTCTCTGCTCGTCAAATAGCATCTAGAACTGGTGTATGCAAGTCTACTGTGGCCAAGCTCACCAAAGAATGTCACCCAGACAAAGAAAACTCTAGTGGAGGTCGTCCATCCAAACTCACCTCTACTGATAGGAGGGCCATTATTCAGCATATTACTACAGGAAAGGCTGACAATGCTGTCCAAGTCACTCATCACATCAATTCCATCATCACTACCCCTGTATCTTCACAAACTGTGAGAAATGTTCTCAAGGCAGCCAACCTCAAGGCTGTAACAAAGAAGAAGAAGCCTCTCCTTTCTATCAGTCATAGAAAAAGAAGACTGGACTGTAGAGGACTGGAAGCGTGTCATATGGTCAGATGAGACTAAAATCAACAGGATTGGGTCAGATGGAAAGGTATATGTGTGGAAAAAGAAGGGGGGGCCTCTAACAGACAGAGAGATTAATGGGACACTCAAGTTTGGAGGAGGTTCTCTGATGGTATGGGGGTGTATGGGGTGGAATGGTGTAGGAATGCTTGCAGAGGTTGAGGGGAGGATGGATGCTGAGCAGTATGTGGACATTCTCAACCACCACTTGCTGCCTAGCATGGCAGAATCAGGAATTGATGAAGAAGATATCATTTTCCAACAGGATAATGATCCCAAGCATACATCCAGGAGAGCCAGAGAATGGTTTGAAGAACATAATATTCATCTCCTTGACTGGCCAGCACAGTCCCCTGATGTCAATGTCATTGAACACCTCTGGGGAATACTCAAAAAGAAGCTTATAGCCTATGAACACCCCCCTAAAGGAGTATGGGAGTTATGGGAGAGAGTGGTGGTAGAGTGGGGACAGATTACAGCAGAGGACTGTCAGAAGTTGATTGAAAGTATGCCTAGAAGGATAGAGGCAGTAATCAAGGCCAAGGGAGGCCACACAAAGTACTAGAATACCTGATTTCCTATGTAAAATATCTGAGTCAAAAAACTGTCCACATGAGTCATCGTTTTGCAAACCACATAGTGCCACCATATGACCACCAATTCCCACGGGTAAGGGCTCATTTTGAAGCCCTGATGTAGTACTCCCAGGCCATGGCAGGATGTCCTGGGAATACCTATCCATTCTTGTACAATGATGTAAACAGTCAAAATAGCGCAAACATGCGGACAGTTTTTTGAGCCACTGTATGTGAGCGGGTCCAGTGCATCTCCGGTGGGTCCGAGGCTCGGAGAGCGCGGGAAAGCGTCGGGTTTGAGCGGGTTTCATCGGAGATGACTGGAGTGACTGTACTGATGTCCGGATAACTGGGCTTTCGACGTACTCCATGAATTGGGCCTCTGCAGGGCTGTGGACAGAATGTTCATGACACCGGTCTCAAGGCAATCACTGCCCAGATCATGGCCATTGTCAGTGGTGCTCAGCAAATTCCCCCAGGTCCCAGCCACTTTTCTCTGACAGCACAGGTCGGTACACTTGTGGTATGTAGCACTTTCTTTGTTTTTTCTTTTGTTTTCTCTGACATCCAGGCAGTCCCAGGCCATCTGGGAGTATGAAACTGGACTCCACATTCCCAGCATTGTGCTATCATGCTCAAAGGAGTTAATGCGAGTGTGGAGCATGACTCCCCAGGTCTGGCCCAACTGGCACAGCATTGGCTATGACAATCTCCGTCTGTTGAAGCACAGCTGGCACAGCAAGATCATCACCTGGGGGGCATTAGGTGACCATACCTTTGATCTCCCGGTGTGAGGAATATCCTCACTATACCCTGACATACCACCATCCCACAAGTATACCACTCACATTCAGTTCCATCTGGCACACCCAGCGACTTCTGGTGACATCCGTCTCTCATTCTGATAGGTCCATCCATTATCCATTGGTCATGGACACCCACCGGACCCATTGTCACAGGACAGAACCTACCTTGGTCTTAGGAAATCGTCCACCCATGTCCTGCCTATGTCCATCCTTCCCCATTGGTGCATTATCAGTTCATATTTTGCTTCTCTGATCATTGGCAGCCTGTTTACAAAGTGCATTCCCATGCACGAGGCCATTTAAGTAGTTTACATATTACTGTACCAAGTGCTCGCTATGGACTCGCCTGTAGATACTGCACTCACATAGCACTTCTGAGTTTGTATGGACCAGGATAAATAGTCATGCTGGACTCCCCAATAATCACTTCCTGTTACTCCCTTGGACTTAGTGTTTG
This sequence comes from Suillus lakei, assembly GCA_016628065.1. Classification (NCBI taxonomy): domain Eukaryota; kingdom Fungi; phylum Basidiomycota; class Agaricomycetes; order Boletales; family Suillaceae; genus Suillus; species Suillus lakei. Next base: position 29,262 of record JABBWA010000231.1, on the reverse strand, counting down.
AGTTGGCGTGAGTTAAAGTCACCGCTAGATATCCGTGGTCATCAACAGACCTTTGCACCACCTTGCGTTCCGTCATCGTATTACCTATGCACCGCCTTGATCTCATCCGCTCTGCGGATATCTATCTGTTCTCATCCAGACTTCGTTGCTGAACCCAGAACAGCTCCTGGCATCTTAGGGCACAAGTTCTACGTACCCATTACCCATTAAACCCAATACCTAGACATACCTGGATCTACCTCGACATTCTTTGACTCATCCGGACCTTTGGCTATCGTCCGTTTCATATCCATTACACTTCTGTCTCATGCATCCGTCACCATTCCTTCATGGACCTTTATTTTCTGCCGCCGGACCAGTATAGAGTAGGCTGCTCAGATTGTAACTCCGTTGGTCTGCCTCTCTCGTATCTTACTTTCCAAGGAAGTGCTCTTAGTAGCAGTCCCCTTGGGTCGAACAATTATACTCACACTCATCAGGATTGGTAGCCTATCACTATAGCCTACACTCACGATTCCTTTCTCACACTGGTCACTGCTCCTCCTTTGGTAGGTCCAATTCCAGTTGACCTTCCCTCCCCACCTGTCATCACTGGCAATGTCACTGGTCCATCCACCAACACGACCACCAAGTCCCGGGACAAGGGGAAAGGTAAGGCCATTGTTGCTGACCTGGAGCCCAAAGTGGAAGGGAGTAGGAAGAGGAAGTTGCCCATGATGTTGGCACTCTCCTCCCAACCGCTGAAGTCAGTGATGAAGACTCAATTATTGAAGTATGTCGTCTGGTTTGTTTTTCATTGTCTCTCATGTATTTTGTAGCCATTTTCAGGTGAAGTGCCGGAGGTCATCCTTCCCCAGCTCTCCACAATTGTTGCAAGGACACCCACATCACCTTGCTCACCCCGGGTACCGACAAAGAAATCCTTCAGCCCTGCTACAGTAAGTCAGCTTTGTGTGTCCAGGACTCAGGCTTATGCTTACAGTGTATCAGGTGATTTCCACCAGGAGCCTGGTGTCATGAACATTCCAGCTGCAGCCTTGCAGGACATCATTTCCCCATAGTAGTCAAACACAGTACTCATAGTCTGAAGTCATCCGAAGTCGTCCCAGGTACTTGCGACTAGTTCCAGACAGTTGCGCTCAGTTACGCACCTCTGTGCAATGTTACAGTAGCCCCGCAGGTCCAAATCCCAGACCGCATCTCATCGCAACATGCATTGGTACTCTGCATCATCCTCCCATGTCCAGTCCATGCCTGTCCATCCACACTGGTGCGTTATTAGTCCTTACTTGTTGTCTATTGATTGTTTGCAGGCTGTTTTACATACCTTTTCCATACATGAGGCAAACTTAGCGCTATTACATGTTACATCATTCAGGCTCGCTTGTACATATGCGATCACCTATATCGTTCCAGATTCATATGCATTCACTTAAATACAGACCCAGGACTCGTATCTCATCACTTTTTACATTCCCTTCCTCTGAGTTGGTGTTGCAGGAGTCACTAGCCTTAGTCTACCTCGCTATTTGTTCTTGAGCAATTGATTGCAGTTCTCACTATCTTGCACGAGCCTCTACACTCCTTGAGTGTTCGACCCTTGCTAGCTTATACCTAGAAACCTTGTCGCATAAGTTCCGGAACAGATCCCAGTAAACTTCGCATCACGTTCCGCATACCTGGTACCCTTACCCATCATACCCATCACCCATTACCTGGTACCTGGACTCATATACCTGGCTCCCTTCTAGTTATATCCGCGCTCTTTTACTCCGCATCTGCACCGCACTCATCTTGCAACTCATCTGCAATCCACATCTCATATCTTCTTCACATCACTTGTGGAATCAGTCGCATAGATCGTCATCCCAACCGCATCTTTCCCCTTGCCCTTACAACTTGAGGAACTGCTCTCAGAGCTATCCCTTTGGGTCAACTATTACTCTCACACCTAACAGGATCATCACACTATCACTATAGCGAGCTTCTACAATTTCTCCCACACCAGTCATCATCCAGCCCTCCCAACCAATATCCGACACCCTGGTGGAGGCACTGCCAGTCACTGAAGCAGCTGATATTCTCATTCCTGGACCATGAGTACTTTGATTAATTTGAAGTGCATCCATAAACTAACAGAACCCACAGAACAACCCATGCCAGGCTTGCAACAAGCAAGACTGGCCCTGCACAACTCAGTTCGACAAGAGGTCTGGAAACCCCTGCATGCCATGTGTCTACTGCATGACAAAGAAGATCAAGTGTATCTCTGTGACTCTGGGATCCCTGCTGAAACACTCTTGAGGTCACTCTACCACCTGGAGGATGAGGTCAAAGACACCCTCCAAGGCTCCTTCAAATGCTCCCCCCACCTCGCAATTGAAGGTCCAAACTCACAGTCAGTCTCATGGCCCATCCAGTACTCCGGATGTCACTGCTGTGACAACCTCCAAGGCACAGACACATGGTCACAGCAAGACCATCACTGCCGTTAAGGCACCTGCACCTGCACCAGCTCATAAGTCACCCAAGTTGTCATGACCATCTGACCTTATGTTTCCCTTGTAGAAATTCCATCTTCGAGCTCGGCAGTGCCTCCAGCAGCACTCAATGTGCCCATGCCAGATCTCCATGCCATGGCAATGGCGATTTGGGATGGTGCAGCTTGAATTGCTATTCTCAAGGGTCATGTGGCAGAGCAGGATGGTAAGATTGATACCCTGAAATGCCTCCATGAAAGCCTTCGCTGTGAAATCATCGACCAGCATCCCTCATACCCACTTCCTGACCCTCCTGCCAATGCAACATCTTTGTTGCTTGATCAATCTGTCCCAGTGTCCATGTCACCCCCAGAATCTGCACTCCTCTCATTGATTTCTCAATGGAAGGGATGGCACCCACACCCCTGAAAGTCGAGGATGCATCAGCCATTGAGGGTCTGTTGTTTGAGTACAATGAAGTTCAACCGAAGGGTCCACATATGTCCGGTGAAACTGTGGACCCGGGTGATCTGGGCAACCTTGTCCCAGAATACAATTCTGATGATATGGATGTTGAGGTGAAGGTTGAAGAGGATGACATGGCTACATAATTGCATAGTGATAGACATATATACAATTTTGTTCAATGAATCTTACCTCTGCCACAGTCCATTTATCGAACCACCGAGTACCAAGTGCTGAAGCCCGAAACTCAAAACTCATACATATGTACAAATTTCAAGTCTCAAGTAAAGAAAATACAAATTTAAGATGATATATATTTTTCCAAGTTTTGAGTCTCGAGTCTCGAATTGCCAAGTACCGATGTGAGGAATATCCTCACTCTGGCCTCACAAAGACCTATTCCTCCATATTTCACTATGCCCAGCAAACAACACACTCATCCCATCCAACTTCACCAATCAATCTTCTGTTGTCCGCCCGTCATCCATTGGTCATGGACACCCACCGGACCCGTTACCATGGAATGGAAGCCTGCCTTAGTCTTCGGGATCTGTCTACCCATGTCCTGCCTATGTCTGTCCTATCCCCATTGGTGCGTTATCAGTTATATTTGTCTTATCTGATCGTTGGCAGCCCGTTACAAAGTGCTTTCCCATGCATGAGGCTGCTTAGTAGTTTACATATTTACCATACCAAGCGCTCGCTACGGACTTGCCTGAACTTACTGTGCTCGCATAGATACTTCCAGTTTTGTATGGACTAAGATAAATAGTTGGGCTAGACTCTGAAATAATCACTTCCTGATACCTCCTTTGACTTCGTGTTTGAGTTTGCATGAACGGAGTCACTGCTAGCTATCCCACAGATAACTATCAGACCTCACACAGACTTATTGCGGGATCCAGTACAACTTCTGGGGTCTTGACGTAGGTTCTAAGTACCCATACCTGCACCTAGTACCTGTTCACCTCAATACCTAGACACAACCCGCCTTTCCCTACCGGAACCCATCTGCACCTGCTCCGTCATTTTGCTAGACTTAAGTATTGTGCACTTGCTATAGCTCGACAACGGACCATCATGCTACACAACGGACCATCACACTACATCACAGACCATCGTGCTACATCATGGACTATCCTTGCATAGGCCTCACAGATCATAACTCCATTGGTTTGCTTCCTTCATACTTATCATTCAAGGAACTGCTCTCAGTAGCAATCCCCTTGGGTCGACTGATTATACTCACACCCATTCGGATCAGCTGTCTATCACTATAGGCTGCACTCCCAATTCCTTTCTCACAACTGGAGCCCACCACGAGGGGATCATCTGACACCACCAGCAGATCACTTAGGCCTACAGAAGCACACCGCGTTCTGCAAGAACTACGGTCGGTCAATCTAGACGAAGAAGACTTTTTCATCCCTGCAGATCGATATGCAGAAGAAGAACCTGCTCGTGGAACCGTCCCATCTGACGAAGAACTGTTGAATCTCACTCCTAACTCACCACTCTCACCGCTACGCGAAGAAAAAAGAAGTTGTCAAAGATTTAAAATTACCTGGATCATTTAATTTCCCTAATAAGCCATTCATTTTCATTAATACTCCTTCTACCGAGTCATCCCTTAGTTCCAACCCCACCCATATCCATACTCCCACCCCGCCGTTACCCAAAGTTCCCCTTATATCCTTACCCAATCCATCCCCTCGTACCCGTTCCAATGCGATTCCACCTTCCACTCCAAGAATACCCACTTTATCCTCGTTATTCCCTTCCACTCACATGCAGTCCACGCCGATTATCCCATTCATACCAATGTTACCCATCCTTTCCATACCTTCCGCAATCATGGCTACTAACACGTTCAGGATGCCCCTCAGGGGAACATACAAAGTACCAAAGTTCAATGGCGCTACAGACAAACTCCTCGAATTCTTGGAGGACATCAACGAACTAGCAGATCTAGTGCTGGTTGTTGATGCTGCATGTATCAAGGCCGCTATGCGGTACACGTCCAGCGAAGAATCGGAAACCTGGGCACTCTTAGATGAAGCATCAGGCTCAGATTGGAATAAGTTTGTCAATGCCATCAAAAACTTGTATCTGGGTTGCAAAGGTGACAGACACTTCACCTGTGCTGACCTTGCCCAGCTATCTGCAGAACAAACACGGATTCCTATGAACTCACAAACCAAATTAGGGGTATACTACCGAAAATTCTTCAAGATCTTGAAGTTCCTAATTGCCAAGAAGAAACTGTCAGAACTCGAGCACGACCGGTTGTTCCAAGATGGCTTCCACGCGGATATCAATGCCCACTTATGCCATAGGCTCAGCATCCTTCATGTTGATCAACACCCAGGTGAACCCTATGGGTTTGACAAGGTATATAAAGCTGCGGTGTTCCTGCTACCCGGCACAAGCGTGGTATCAATTCCGACGCCTGTACAACCCTCGCCATGTGCTACATATGCGCCACAACAACAACAGTATGTTCCATCCCCGCAACCAAGGACGCAGCCCAGTACAGGGGCTGTAGTCAAAACAGAATATACGCAAACAAGGCCGCCTCCAGGACCTTGTCATTTCTGTGGTGGCACGGATCATTATCAGCGACGCTGTGCTGTGCGGGAAGAATACATCCGCGACGGTAAGATTCAAGAAGTTGAAGGTCGATTATGCATGCCAAATGGTAGAGGTATCCCTGGGTGGTGTGAACAAGGCACCTTCAAGCAGTGGATTGATAGATTATTACAGTCAAGTCCCACTACAGGCGCCAATGCTACAATGATAGCAGGTTTGTATTGTCGCGCTCAGCCTGAGATTGAGGTAGCGCTAGATATTGATGCGTCCACATACATGCACACCCATGCAATGGAAGACAATGAATCTGACAATGAACTGGCAAGGCTAGAACAGGTAGCCTATGAGGCATGCCAAGCTTATGCCAACACCCGGGCAGAACGTGCTGCATGAAAAACGGAACCAAAGGGTAAGAGTGTCCACTTTGATGGAGTTGACGTTCCTGCACCTGCAAGGTCTAGACCAGGACCTACATCCAAAGTCACCCCAGCAGAAGAGATTGTATCTCCACAGGTGAAAGAGGCCATCGGAAAGACTGGACCCGATCCGAGTGTCATTGTAAAACCAGTGCCTATGGGAAATGCTGTCACTTCATCTTCCATGAAACCTGCAGCCGCTAACGCACCTCCACTGACCAAGCAATTCAGGTATTCCTTTCCGTTAGAAGATGATACCATGAATAAGCAGGTGGTAGACTGCATGTTAGATACAACCATTGGTGTCCCTGTACAGGAACTCTTAGTGGTATCCCCGGACGTTCGCAAGATATTCCGAGATCTCACAACTACCAAACATATACCGGAAGGCACTGTCTCCCTTCACGAGTTACTCGCGTGCCCAGAGATCAAGCAGTTTCTCAAGAAGTACCATGACTGTCTCGCACGGTCAGAAGACGGACGCATAGTTGCTGCCCATTTTGAACTGCTGCAATGCATCAAAGCAACTTTGAAAAACGGTAAAAGTATTACTTGCGTATTGGACCAAGGCGCTGAATGCATTGTAATGCCGAGATCAACGTGGCAAGGGACAGGGGGCATATTGCATTCAGACCACAAAATGTTCATGGAGTCCGCCAATACCTCTACGGACTCGATGCTAGGGGTTATCAAGAACCTGTCACTTGACTTTGGCGCAGGAGAAATGTGGTTCCAAGTCCAGGTCATTGAAATGACTAACTTTGAAATCCTTCTAGGACGTCTGTTCTTCATGCTCACCAGTTGTAGGACTCAAGATTTGCCTAACAGCGACTGGGATATCATGCTCACAGACCCAAACTTGAGTAAAGAATTCCACATACCTACAGAACCTTGGGTGAAGAAGTGTATCAGCTGTCAGCACAACACGGTATGTATAGAACACATGAAATGCAAGGGTTTTTAGAAATTGATGATCCGCACCCCATGCGAGGAGATTTCAATGGACTACGGACTTCTTCAACTGTATCATTTTCAGAATTTTCCTTTCTTCCACTATCCTTACATACCCGTCTCGCACTAACTGCGCATCAACCACTCTCACAGAGCAATATGCATTCCTTCTCATATTCATCCACACAACCTTCCGTGCATTACACCTATCTCATCTCTACCCATTGTCGATCTTCATTGCCGGTCTGTTAAAACCTTCAACAAAAATAACAAACCAAACAACGCTACTGGTGAGCAGTTCCTATGCTTAGAAGGCTGGTTCAGTGGTTGTTCAAGAGAGTGGTCTGACCCTGGTAGTACTCCAAACACTTCAAGTGGTTGAAGGTTTGGGTGGAAGGTGGAAGGTGGAATAGACGAAGCTGCACACGGGGCAGCTGACTGGAATAGACGTAGAAGCAGAGTGATAAGGTTCCAGGTGAACAATGTCAAAGAAGAATGATGACTGGAGACTGAAAAATGCGAAGCCTATCTGAGGCTTCAGAGGGGAATGGACATGGAATGGTGAACTGGAGAAGTTGATTTTCTGTAGCTAAAGTACAGGGGTTTATATAGAGTAGAGTACCTGTGTACATCTGTGTATGCAAAGCAACGCTCCAGGCAATGAGTAAGGCAATGAAGAGGGCAATGAAAGGGGGGAATGGAATGAATGTGCTGCGCTTCAGAGGCAATTACTGAGCAATTTCGAAAAATAGAACAAATCCTATGCATAAGAATGGAGAATGAGTCATAGGGATAAAGAATGAGTCAGAGAATGAAAAGGCAATGATAAAGCAGGGCTGTGACCATTACAAACCATGACTCATGACCTGAGTCATCATGACCAATTGCTATACAAGCATGACAAAGTGCTGTGCGGTGATGATGCAAGAGCTGTGACACAGCAATGACACAGCATATGGGCAGTGGAGAATGGAATGGAGTGATGATGCTATGATGCCATGATGGTGTGATGATCCGAATGCTCTGCTGCAGAGATGTCATGTGGTTGTTGGTGCAGAATGTCGACATGCAGGGATCATGGGATATACACAGTCTGTAAGATGCTTCCCCAGCATGATAAAGGGATTGGTCTTCTGCATGGTGACTTGGTGGTTTGCAATCTCTGGTGAGCGTGAGGATGGAATGGCATGGTGTCCACAGTGATTATGGAGGTGAGGTGCGAGTGGATAATGGTTTGAATGGTTCGACGAATATAAGCCGCTGAAGAGGATTGGAAATGGTAGGGAGATGAGGACAGGATGAATAAAGATGCAATTTTCGACATATTGGTGCATGTGGCATGGTCTGGCTGATGCTGAGGTTGTCTGGGAGAGTAGTGGGTGAAGATGGGAGAGCGTTGGAAGTGTGTGAATGGGGGGAAAGTGAATCAACCATGTTGAAGGTGGGATGCCATAAAAATGCGGGATGCCGTAATACTGTTGAAAATCACTTGAAAATCGAAAAATCAAAGGAAAGGAAGGGAAACAAATGAAATGGTGAGTAAGGAATGATATGGGAAATGAAGATATAAAAAAAAAACCATGTTCTTGCTACCAAACACATTTGGTGCATGACACCGTTCTGTCATTAACATGGACTCTAAAGTGGTGTTCAAAGCGGTGTATGCTTTCAATCTGTCTAGACATGTGCTGGTCTACAAACTGGTCGCAAAGAAAGTACAGACAGTGCAGACCACGATGCCTGCAGAATACAGAATCACCTGCCACCTACCTGATGATCCCTTGGCTGGCATGCCTATACTGCCTACTCACCCCCCCAATTTCACTCCAGGAGTCCATTATACGCAGGAACGCGCCGCTAAACTCGACCTTGACCCAGCAAATTGGTTATGGCTGGAAGAACTCAAACTAGTCTGCTGGTTAGTATGGACACATGAACTTGCCTTCACGTGGGGCGCGTCAGAAAGAGGTCGACTCAATGAGACTTACTTCCCGCCCTACAAGATCCCGACTGTCCCTCACATTCTGTGGTCTCAATGGAACATCCCAATTCCGCCTGCAACATTAGGAGAAGTAATCCGTATCATCAAGGAAAAGATCAACTCAGGCATATACGAACCGTCTACCACAGTTTACCATTCCCATTGGTTCTGTGTGGTCAAGAAAGACGGGAAGTCCCTATGTTTGGTTCACAACTTGCAGCCACTCAACACAGTAACCATCTGTGATGCCTCCTTACCTCCCTTTGTTGAACATCTAGCAGAATCCTTCTCCGGATATGTGGTATATGGCATGATGGACTTATACTCTGGATATGACCAGCATGCACTGCATGAAGAATCACGGGACCTCACCACCTTCAGTACACCCTTAGGTCCACATTGGCTAACCACGCTTCCACAAGGGCACACAAATGCAGTCCAAGTATACCAAGGAGACACCACGTTCATTCTGCAGGATGAAACTCGAGAGTTCACTTCTCCATTCATCGATGACGTACCTGTCAAATCTGTATGGATGAGATATCAAAGATCTGACGGATCATATGAGACAATCCCTGAGAACACGGGCATCTGCTGCTTCATCTTGGAGCATTGCATTGTGCTCAATTGGATACTACAGAGACTTGAGAATGTTGGTGCAACCATATCCGCTACTAAGTTTGTTTTAGCAGTGCCAACTGCTATCATTGTGGGGCACAAATGCACCTTCGAAGGACATGTGCCAGGAGACTCGAAAATCCAAAAGATCCGTGACTGGCCGGAACCATGCAATGTGTCTCAAGTCATAGGCTTCCTAGGTACCTGCAGTGTCCTATGAATATTCATACAGAACTTCTCCAAAATCACGCGCCCCGCTCATCAACCTCACCCAGAAAGATGTACCATTCAAATTCAGGCCGGACCAACAAATTGCCATGCAAACCCTGAAGGACTTAGTACTAGAGTCTCCCACACTATGACAGATTGATTACGAGTGTGGATGGGAAGTCATACTCGCCGTCGACACTTCGTCAATAGCAGTAGGGTTTATTCTCCTCCAAGTTGGAGATGACGGAAAACGGTACCCTAACTGGTTCGGATCAATATCGCTCATGGAAGTAGAAAGTCGATATTCTCAGGCTAAGTTGGAACTCTATGGATTGTTCCACGCACTTTGTGTGGTCCGCGTCTTTATTTTTGGCGTCACCAACCTTACGGTTGAGGTCAATGTGAAGTATATCAAAGGGATGATTAACAACCCGGACCTGCAACTGAATGTGACAATCAATTGATGGATCACAGGTATACTTCTATTCTCCTTCAAACTCATACATGTATCCACTACCAAGCATACCGGGGTTGACGGACTCTCACAGAGACCTCCCGCAGAAGACGATCCAGATGAGGATCATGATCATGAAGATTGGCTCGACAGGTCATACTCATTTTGCATGGAGATTCTGAATGACTGTAGTCAATGGATATCAAGCTTTGCAGCTGATTTCACGCGCCATTCATATACCACATCTGTACCATGCACGCTAACCTGCCTACCAACCCTTCTCGCATTTTTAGATACCGTACAAGATCATTCCAACGATCCGCAGATACCATGTTCCGAAGCTGCTGAAGCAATGGATGAGAAAATGATCAAAATCCAGTGCTTCTTAGAAACACAGAAAAGACCAGCGGACCTAATGGACCCTGAGTTCGGGGTGTTTGTCGAGTCTGCTGCTCACTACTTCATATTAGATGGTAACCTATGGAGGCGACACTTGCACAGGAAACATCAACTAGTAGTCAAAGCGGCCAAACGACTATGGATCCTCAAGGAAGCTCACAATGACTTAGGACATAAGGGTATCTATATAGTTCAAACCCGTCTCCTCTTACACTTCTGGTGGTCTATGATTATTGACAATATCAAATGGTACAGCAGAACATGCCACAAGTGTCAGGTCCGTCAAACGCGCAAATTGCACATCCCGCTGACTGTTCCCATTCCGGGTGGTATCTTCCATAAAGCGCACCTTGACACAATGATGATGCCTAAAGCGGGCAAATTCAACCGAATAGTTCAAGCGCGGTGTGCATTAACTGTGTACCCGGAATGGCGGATGTTGCGTCGCAAGACCACCAAAACCTTGGCAGACTTCATCTTTCAAGACCTGCTATGCAGATGGGGACCTATCACCGAGATCGTCACGGACAATGGACTCGCATTTCGAGCAGCTGTGGATTTGCTAGCGAAAAGATACGGTATTCACCTGATCTGGATATCACCGTATAACTCGCAAGCCAACGGTATAGTAGAGAGACGCCACTATGATGTCCAGGAGGCCATCATGAAAAGTTGCAAGGGAAATGAGTCACTCTGGTATCAATTCACACATGCAGTATTTTGGGTGGAACAGGTAACTATCCAGAAATCTACTGGATGCACACCGTACTTTATGGTTCATGGCGTCAAACCAATATTTCCATTTGACCTCGCTGAAGCAACATTCCTAGTCGCCCTTCCGGGACAGGACACTTTCTCCTCTACAGATCTCATAGCATGGCGTGCCCGTCAATTGCAGAAATGACAAGAAGATCTTAGCACTATCAAGGAAAAAGTCATCAAAGTGTGGTACCAGTCAATCCACAACTTCGAACAGCAGTTCTGTAAGTTGATCAAAGACTATGACTTTCCACCCGGAAGTCTAGTTCTAGTCCGGAATTCAAAGGTGGAATATGAGCTGAGTCGCAAGACGAACCCACAATACCTGGGACCTATGATTGTCCTACAATGGACTAAGGGTGGATCATACTTACTCGCGGAATTGGACGGAGCAGTGTCCAAGCTGTGATACGTGGCATTCCGTTTGCTTCCTTACCTCCCCCACAGTGACGCCAAAGTATCTGTTACCAACATTACCAGCATGGATGAAGAAGCATTGGACAATATGGCAGCAGAAGACATAGAAGAGCCTGAAGATGAAGAACCAGATATCGATTTCGACACATAACCCACCCACCCTCACTTAACCTGCAAACCCCTCAACAGACCCCGCACTCTTACACAGAAAAATCATATAAAAACCCAGACAACATCAATTCCACTCATTGTACCTAGTATTCATTTTACCCCAGGTTTCGTCCGGTGACTTATCAGTACACTCCTTTATCCGACAGCACGCTTACCGCGTAATCCGCATCATCATGCGCACACCCGTATATCATACAAACACACATATTGCAGTTACCTATCTCCATATTATACGAGTGAACGGACATGCATAATATCCCATATGATACGGGCCAGCGGACCATGGGCCGAAGGTAGAAATATCCTCGACTATGACGGATGGGCTGGGAGTGATATTATTCCCGATGGAGGCGAGTGGGCCCATGTGGGGAATATGTAGAGTAGATGAGTGGGCCGATGGACATCAGTATTCTATAGATGGATGGGCTGAGGTAGTTGGATATTATGTAGATCGGTGTACCAAGGTAGATGTGTATCAAATCAACAGGTATGCCAAAGGTACTTGTTATCACATACACGGGTGGGCCCAGATGTAAATTATATTAGACGGGTGGGCCGAGGGTGTTATATAATACATTAGATGGGTGGGCCGACGTATTAGTATTATTTTGTAGACGGGTAGGCCGAGGGTGTTAAATAATACATTAGACGGGTGGGCCGACGTATTAGTATTATATTGTAGACGGGTGGGCCAAGGGAGCGGTGAAATATTTATTATACATACGGGTGGGCCGACGTGGGGGTATATAATATAGACAGGTGGGCCCAGGTGAATGATAATTATAGACATGACAGAGCTCAGGTAGTTGTATATCATCAAAATCAAAGGAGGTAATAATTCAAAGTCATGTAATGATGAAGGTCATAAGTGCCAGAAGATTGAGCACCCAGTACTGACACGAACATGTAGTACCGACTACCGAGTAGCTAATACACACAGCTTGTGTTGCCCTACGAGACACCCAAGTTCCGACTACTGAAACTCGAGTGAAGTGTACCGAGTGCCGAGACCTGGGTCTTGACAAATGAATATTTGATATCTAGCACACTTCCAATCATCTGGTATTTCATTGAGCAATGGATGATAATACATCCTTGAAAGCCAACATCATGCAAGGCTCCCTTATCTGATCCTTGCTATCTCCACCTACTGAATGCCAAATGCCAAGTTCCGACTACCGAAAATTGAGTGAAGCGTACCGAGATCTGAGACCCGGTGTCACGCACCAAACGTGTTTGGTAGCGAGAACATGGTTTTTTATTTATATCTTCATTTCCCATATCATTCCTTACTCACCTTTTCATTTGTTTCCCTTCCTTTCCTTTAATTTTTCGATTTTTCAGTGATTTTCAACAGTATTACGGCATCCCACATTTTTACGGCATTTTGCATTCAATGAGGTTTATTCACCTTTCCCCCATTCACACACTTCCAATGCTCTCCCATCTTCACCCACTACACTCTCAGACAACCTCAGCATCAGCCAGACCATGCCAAATTGCACCAATACGTCGAAAACCGCGTCTTTATTCATCCTGTCCTCATCACCCTACCATTTCCAATCCTCTTCAGCGGCTTATATTCGTCGAACCATTCAAACCATTATCCACTCGCACCTCACCTTCATGATCACTGTGGACACCATGCCATTCCATCCTAACGCTCACCAGAGATTGCAAACAACCAAGTCCCTACGCAGATGACCAATCCCTTTATCATGCTGGGGAAGCGTCTTACAGACTGTGTATATCCCATGATCCCTGCATGTCGACATTCTGCACCAACAACCACATGACATCTCTGCAGCAGAGCATTCGGATCATCACACCATCATGGCATCATAGCATCATCACTCCATTCCATTCTCCACTGCCCATATGCTGTGTCATTGCTGCGTCACAGCTCTTGCATCATCACCACACAGCACTTTGTCATGCTTGCATAGCAATTGGTCATGATGACTCAGGTCATGAGTCATGGTTTGTAATGGTTACAGCCCTGCTTTATCATCACTTTTTCATTCTCTGACTCATTCTTTGTCCTTATGACTCATTCTCCATTTATGACTCATTCTGCATAGGATTTGTTCTATTTTTCGAAATTGCTCAGTCATTACCCCTGAAGCGCAGCACATTCATTCCATTCCCCCCTTTCATTGCCCTCTTCATTGCCCTACTCATTGCCTGGAGCGTTGCTTTGCATACACAGACGTATGCAGGTACTATACTCTATATAAACCCTGTACTTTAGCTACAGAGCAATCAACTCATCCAGTTCACCATTTCATGTTCAGTTCTCTCTGAAGCCTCAGTTGGCTTCGCATTTTTCATCCCCCACGTCTTCTTGGACCTTGTTCACCTGGAACACTGTCCCACTGCTATTCATTCAGTCCAGTCCATCTTGATCCTCCTGCTTATTCTTTCTTCGTCCTCCAACACAGCTAGGTCATCCCAGACTTAGTTGTGCTCATCTATCATCTCTCCTCAAACACCTAAACCCCTCACACTCGAAGTGTGTGGTGCACTACCAAGGGTCAGGCCACCCAACTGAACAACTACTGTACCCAGTGCTTCTCAGCATAAGGACCACTGAGCAGTAGCATTGCTAGGTTAGTTGTTTTGTTGTGGTTTACAACTGATCAGCAACGAAGATCGACACCAGGTCTCGACAAACAAATATCTGATATCCAGGTAGTTATCACATACATGGGGGATTTCATTGAGCAATAGAGGACAATAGATCTTTGAAAGCTAACATCATGCAAGGCTCCCTTATCTGATCCTCGCTATCTCCACCCCCTTTAACACCAAAGTGTGGACAACCAGGATTCAGTGTCCGATTTCCCAAGATCAATTCCAACATGAATGTTTCTTCCACTTCCGATATTGAAATAACCCTCTGGCGCACTTGGTCCCTGACTGTCACTCATGAGGCATGTGAATATACCGAACAGAAATTCAATGCAGAGAAGACAGGAGGAGACCCAGTTATACCTTCTCCGAAGCTAGACACTGATCTGGTGATGGCTTGTGATCGATTGGTTGATCAGCTCATAAAGGCATATAAAATCCCAGTGGGTCTTCCTGCAGATTCGGAAATTTTGTTTGATCAGTCAAATTGCTTCATCACAGTTCAGACGCAGATCGATATTGCAAGATATAGCAAATTGATCTCCCCGAAGGACACAGGGCATAATGAAGAGAGAGAGGAGAAGTTGCTTGAGAGGTGTCCTCCTGGCCATGAGGGCACAAAGTTGGTGGAGATACCCGCCACAATTCTTGATGCATCCGGTGCCATCATCGCATGGTACCTCCCGGACGCCCTGACCGATGCCACCCAGGTGTGTAATATATATTGTTACTCGATGGATATTGAAGATCAAATGGTGCCTACAGAAGGAAATTTGGGCGGCCTCGGATTTGCTCGCTCCAATGCTCGAAAAAAGCGTAAAGGTTGATGGCAATTGGCGAACTAATCAAGGGTGGTTCAACCCAAGCTTGGAAAATGATGCCTTAACTCCCGGATGCATCAATTTATCTCCGGCGTGGTTTCAACAGGGGCATGAGGTAGGATCTGATGAGATGGCGATCTCGGTAGTTAAACTCACGAATCCCGTAGAATCAATCGGATCCGGAGGTATCTGCATCATTGAAGGGAGCATCCTCCGAGAAGATCCTGAAAGCCATTGCGAGGCCAGCAGCCATTGCAACAGCAGCACTCAGGGTTATGCATCCTGAGCAGTACTGGGCAGGGTTGCGAGCCTTTACGAGCCTCAGAGAGAAGGCAGAAAGCAAGGAACTGCCAAAGATGTCAGAGACTCTCCAGTACTGGGCATCGGTGTTTAACAGCCTCTCAGTCATTTGCAATCGGCAAACCCCGAATCATCGAGACCATTTATCGATTCCCAAATGCTTCAATATTCTCACAACCGTGGGGAATTATTCTAATGCTAGGATGAGTATGCCAAGCCTTCAGCTGGAGTTCAGGTACGATCCGGGTTGCATGATTGCGTTTTCCGGAAGACTTGTGAGACATGGGATTCATGCAGTGGAAGGAGATCGGATTGCTTGGGCATGGTATATGAGGGATTCTGTTCATGTTTATGCCGGGGTTCCGTCGTGTGGATGGGCTAGGGTGAATTACAGACGGTGAAAGATCAAACAGGTAGAAAGTGTAGTTACCCATGTTAGTACCTACTGTCAAATACCAAATATCAGATATCAGGCACTTGATACTGGAAATTCGGTATTCGGGACTTGATATTAGATGTCTGGATCTCGATACCTGATAGTGGATATTCGGGACTCAATAGGCGATATTCGATATTCGGGATTCAACACTCGATATTCGATGCTCAGGACTTGATACTCGATATTCAATATTTGATAGTCGGGACTCAATATAATTCGATACTCGATGTTCGATAGTCAGGACTCAATAGTCAGGACTCGATATTCAATAGTGTCGGGACTCGATACTCGATAGTATTCAAATGTCGATAGTCAGGACTCAATACTTGATAATATTTGATTTTTGATGCTCGGGACTCGATAATTCGATATTCGGGATTCAATATTCAATATTCAATATTCCATGGTCGGGACTTAATATAATTCAATACTCAATACACAATGTTAGGGCTTCGATACTCGATATTCAATATTCCATGGTCAGGACTTAATATAATTCGATACTCAATACACAATGTTCGGGATTCAATACTCGATACTCGATGATCGGGACTCGATACTCGATGTTCGAAGTTCAATATTCAATCGATGTTCGGGACTCGATACTCGATAATATTTGATTTTTGATGGTCGGGACTCGATAATTCAATATTCGGGATTCAATATTCAATATTCAATATTCCATGGTTGGGACTTAATATAATTCGATACTCGATACTCGATGTTCGAAGTTCAATATTCAATCCATGTTCGGGACTCGATAATTCAATATTCGGGATTTGATACTCAATACTCGATGATCGGGACTCGATTCCCGATGTTCTAATTCAATCAATGTTCGGGATTCAATATTGAATATTCGATAGTTGTGACTTGATACTCGATATTGGGCATTCGATATTCGGTATTCGGGACTCAGCATATAATATTAGGTTAGATATTTCGAAGCTGGTATGTGATTTTCAGCACTCATTACATCATGTATTGAGTTTTGACCTGAACATTATGAACTCAAGGACTAGGACTACTCTCCTCTGCCTCTCTTCAATCTGGTTAGGATGGCAGTGTACACTTCAATCTCCCCCATCTTTTCATGGATGCCCTCTTGTTGCTCCTCAACCAATGTCCAGAGGCGTTCTCTCATCCACTTCAGTGCCAGCAGTGTTGGACCCGAGGTTTCATCCACCTGCTTGGGAAGAACGAGACCATCATCCTCAACGCCAGACTGGAAAGGATTAGTCATCACTCAAGGGAATTGTGTATAAGTCTTACTAGCCAATGCTGGTAGTGACAGATACAACATGCGAATACCCGATCCCACTGCCATAATTCGTTCGGGATTGCAGTGTGTCCGATCCACCATGGAGTATCATAGCTGGATATAATCCTGGAGGGATCTCCCGAACCTGCGATATCATGAAACTGACATAGGTGGGATGAAAAGACATGATCTGGAACAATGTTCCAGGCGAGCTGGGGAAACAACTGAAGAATATGAGCGACCGGTTTTGGAATGACCGAAATGATGTTCCTTGCAGCTGAGTACTGCAGGATGGGTGTCACAAAAGTCTGTCGGAAATCTCAGCATTGACCACCACAGTCATCGGTCTCTTACAGTGATCTCCCATTGCAGCCCAGCTTTAAAGTGCATGATCCGAGCAGCAGACGGATCATCGGTGTTGGCAGCCTCCGACTGATATTGAGAGATAGATGCTCGGATCCGTGATGCAGCCATTGTCAATGTAGCTGCAATGTCTGCAAGACGCAGTGTGAGGGGTCGGTATTCAGTGCCGGAATTCTGAGAATCAGAAGAGGATGCAGGAGGAGCATGCAACACAGACATGGTTAATGCAGGATTATGACGCTGGAAATGACAATGATGGTTGGTTCAGATGTGAAGATATGAGCCGCTGATGGATGGATAAGAAATTCAAACTCCGACATGGGTTGACCCAGCCAATTCCCGAGACTCAAATGTGTGGATCAAAGAAGCTGTTTCATATCATCGGCAAAGAATTCATTCATCTCAAGCATCTATAAATCCGCTCTGCAGGTCTTGAAATGCTGCCCGGGAATCCTGTGCCAGTAATGAATACATTTGGGATTGCCTAGTGCATCTCCAATTGGACCAATATCATTTCTTCCTTACATCGATCCTGTAGGGCCTTTGCCCGAAGCCAATCAACTCGGTAAACTGCAGATGGGTCCCATCAGCTGAGCGTGGGATATGTCAAGCATCCGCTGATTTTGAGCTGCTCGCGAAGCAGGGGTTTGTATTTCTGAAGCTGGTCTTGCCCCGGCTCCAGTTGCATCATCTGCTTCCTGGTCTTTGTATATATACTGGCATGGAGGGACACTGCCTGCTGCACCGACGTCACCTGAGACCAAGCTCGAGTTTTCAGGGCTTGCGATTTGGCTTGCCTGACCGTTGTTCGGAACAGGATCGCCTTGTTGCACAAGTGAATTCGGAGGTTGTGAAGTGCATCGTTGGCCTGCCCTTCACGAAGCGACATCTCCAACGGAATCAGATCCTCTGCCATACAGCATCTGCATTGATCTACCCCAAGGTTTGATGGCAATGGGATTACAGTGAGCTTGGGGGAGTTTGTCCATGTGTCAGATGTCTCGGAGAAGTCTGCTGGGTCATCATCAAGATCATCGAGAATGTCTAAATTCAAGTCGTCAGGATCATCATCTGCATCAAATCCCTCTCTGAGATGCGTGAGCGCAGACTGAGTGAATCCATCTATCTGGCCTTGGAGACGATCGCATTGCTGGGCGCTGTCTAACCTCTGTGTCTCAGTGGACCTTCTTCCAATTCTTCGGACCTCAATGAGCAATGCAATTTGAGCTTCTTCAATCGCCAACCCCATTGATATCCATGTTGCCACAGATCTGCAAGCAGGTGCTGCATTTTGGGCATTACCTTCCTCTAGTAGTCTAAGCTCGATCTCCTTTTTGCTCGGTGCTGAGTGCAAAATTAATTTGGACTTTGATGGAGACAACGTCCACTTACCCTTCTTGATATTAATCTCATATACATCCATCGCCGCAGGATTATTGATTCTGCTCGACTGAGCAATCCTCTCACTGGCTAACCATTCTGTCTTTGAATCGGCGGGTGCTGCTTCATCGAGTCTCTGGAAAGCCTTTTCACTTTCGGCGATGCCATTCTTTGCCTGCTTGAATTTATGGCAAAGGGTCCTTTTCATGCGGATCATCTTGCAGAAATTGGAATCGTTCATCTGATAATCAAGACATTCCTTTCGATGCGGGGATGACATTCCCCGAGCAGCAGGGGAAATCAGGTTGAGACGTGCCCACAGGGTCTCCATGATCTCTCCATCGATCCGACCGATGCCTTCAATAAAATTAGATGCATATCGGACATAGCAGCTGTCCTGATGTCCATGCACATGCCACAACCCGATGCCGGGAATGATGGTCAATTCTGGGACCATTTCGAGAAATCGGCTTCGATCCACCCGAACCCGAAGGTGCTTGTTGTATTGACAGTTGATATCATAGAAGGTGATGGCCCTGGTTATGCCTTCCATGTTGTGCTGGGCAGCCTCACAAAGTGCGTAGTCCATGTTCATTTGTCTGCAGATGATGCATGGTTAACTCGTGAACATCGAATGGCATGCTTGGCTTGCCTTTTGCCTTTCTGAAAATCTACCATCGAGTGAGGGACAAAGCAACCGTGTCGGGCACAGGCAACTCCCCCAATACCCGTGGACTCCAGCTTGTGCCGAGCCGCATTTGCTTGATTTACCGCCCGGTGATTGTTGCAGCTTGATTTTTCCACAGCGTCAGCAGTCTCTGCCAGATGCTTTTTATACCTGTCCTTTCCCACTATGAATCCCAGCCCATCAGAAAGCCAAACTTCATCAAATGGCTTGATGGGATGCAGGTGTTCGGCTTTGAAATTTCCGTCCATTACAAATGACTGGGTGTATTTCCAGCTTGGAGTTCTGATCATCGCTGAGGTGACTTCGGTATTGAAACAAGACTCACTCATCAAGTGATTCATCTCCTGACAAGGATATGTTAATCCCAGGCTGTGGACATGCCGGGCAAAATAATGCGAGATCTCCTGCATTCGGGTTGTCGGACCGATGGCCAAAGCCATGCCATTTCATGGTCTTCAACTGCCTCCACTGTCGAGCGACTCTCATGAGCTCTCTGTATCGGTCCTGTCCACATGCTTTGTCAATATCATGTCCTTTAGATGATGGAGATATAGCAATACAGGAACAAGGTGTGGAAACATGCTCGAGGTCATTCGCCGGAGCTTGCTGTAATAGTTCAACACCGAGGTCCCGCATTCAAGGTTGTCCAATAGAAAATCATCGAGCACTCTGAAGGTGAACACAGTCTTCGGCCTGTTAAAAGATGCGGGGAAAAATCTGTGTCGAAACATTTGAATGTCTGGGCTTGTTGTGTTTGGACAATCACAGCATCGAACCTCAGAGGCGATGAACTCCGCACTTGTCAATGATGACCATGGTGTTTTCCTTCAGGCTGGAACTCGGGTCCCGACACAGATGGTAGATCTTCAGGATCAAGCTGGTCTTCAGGTTCGTCTCCTTCGAACAAATCCCACCTATCTGTGAGTGCCGGACATTGTTTGCCATCATGACCGAGGTGTATGACGAGTCCGACGTGAGCGAGACAACTTTGCTCGAAGAATTGACCATTCCATTGACTGATCCAGTGAAAAGGATTGCAACGATGTTGATTTCTGCAACAGCCAGTGCAATAGAGTGGCTCCCCAAGACAATCTTGACATTTGTAGACCCCATCCTGGTCGCAGATGATGCATCTCCTATCTTCTGGTGGAGCTTCTCGATCGAGGAGGTGATGTAGATATGATTCCTGCCTTGGCAGCCATTGCCTGAGGTAGTCATTCTGACTCTGCATTTTTTATACTTAGCCATCGTTTGAATGACGATCCAACATTTTACATGAACTTGCCATGGTTTTTGGGAGTTGCAAAGGCTCAAACGAGCCTTGGTCGTGCTCGTAAGTATTGTCAGGAAAGTCTTCCCAAGGAGGTGGTGCATCAACAGGCTGAAGTGTTGGTGATTCTGGGGGAGAGTTAGGCATGGACCTGTAGGCACGTCGTCTTGTGCTTGCAAGTGGGACCTTGACCCAAGTCTTCCTACCTTTGCTGCCCCTTGCTTCTACCCTGTGGGATTTTTGCAGTGGGGTGCATCTACCTATCTTCATCTTATTTTCTAATGTTGCGAGCAAAGCATTAGCTCAGGAAGGTCGAATGAATTGTTATTCCAATATGATGTTATGCAGTCTTGATGCGTCATTACAAATTCATTTCCATTAATGGCATTGCGTCCAATATGGGTCGATTAACCTACTGTTAGGCTTTGCTCAAAGTTCAACTTGTCGCCATCATTACTTCCACCTTGCTTATCCTCAGCCCATTCTGCAATCTGATTCACCATGGCAAGATCAGGTCATTCCACTCACTTGACTTCTGGAAGACATAGGGCGCGTCAACCACAGACACAGAAGCTCACTGGAAAACGAAATTTCGGAGTTGAAGAACTACCTTCCTGAGTGGACTTCGGCAAAAAGGATGGAGAAGCGGGCGGTTTTCACTGCCATAGCTAGGGCTGCCAGGTTATTTGCTCCTAAGGTCGACCAAGGACAATGGAAGAAGAGGAAGCAGGTGATACATCCTTGCTGTGTTGAAAAACCAAAATTTTAATATCTTATTCTTCCGTCGATGCTCAGATGTACAAGACTTGGTTGTTCAACAACAAGAAAAAGAAGGAAAGGAAGGACATGATAAAGTATGGGAGGAGATGGACTCCTAGGATGGTGATCTACCAGCAGAAGCGGGAAGAGGTGCTAAAGAGGATCGAGGACGAGTCCGGGGCAAAGCCAGGAGGTCGCGGTATGTTCAAGCATTATCAGGCGGCCGTAAAGAGAGTCATGGCTGAATTGTCCGACGACGAGTTGGAGAAGGCGAAGGAAACAGCCGAAGAATGGTCCAACAACTTTCCTCCTCCCGAGATACAAGCACAAGTCGCTCGTAAGAAGGGACCTGCATATATGGAGCACTTTTCGAAGGAGATGTGGAGGCAATGCGGGATGAGAATGTTTGTGATGTCGGCTTGGAAGAATGAACAGGGCGAGGTGCTGTTCGGGATGTAAGTTGAATTCTATCGGTCATCCCAGATCTTTCATCTCAATTTATTTCATGCAGGCACGATGATAATGAGGCATTAGGAGATGGGGACAGCTTCATGAAGACGAAGGACTGGGAGGACATCGAGCCAGTGTGGCAGGAGTACGCGCAGGAACAGTTCGGTGAGTGTTTGAACTGTGGATACGGGAAGGATTAGGTTGATCGTGGTGATGATAGGTGCCGGGGCACGGGATGGAGGACGACAGGTGAAGGGAGGTCGCAAAAGAATCAGAAAACCGGCTTTCGAACTCGAAACGGACGGGGATGGGATGCCCTTGCTTCCGGACATCACCGAACCGAAACTTGAGGCGAAGAAGGCCATAGTGAGGGCCTTTCTTACATCGCACTATAGTGAGTCTATCGTCGCAACATCGGAGAATTTGTTGAATGCATGGACACAGGGATCTGTTCTGGGATTGACAAGGCAGTCGTGCCATGGAGCGCCATCTTACAAAGTCAGGATGACTTTGTGGCAAGAAAGTATCTTCCGGCGGATGTGGACTTGAAGGAGCCGTCAAAGTTGCAAAATTGGGACACGACGGCCTTACTCAATTTTTGGTATGCTCGGCAGGAGACAGGCGAAGGTCCAACATTCCTGTTCAAAGCATGGAAGAACAGAGATGGAGACATGGTAGCATCGGTTGTATCTGGCAGGTCACCTTCTCATCAGACTCGGAAAGTCAGAAAGCAGATGATTCGAAGGCCTCGGGAGTCGTCGACCGAAGCCGAGAGTGATCCCGAGAGTGACACTCATCACATGGAGGATAATGCTGATGATGACACAGCCGATGGTAGATCCCCACAAAAGAGACCCCGAAGAGCGCCAGGTCCTTCGTCAGCACGTGAAGTGACAGCAGTCCCACGTTCAATTCCAAAGCCTCGCCCCGTCAAGCCGGCAAAAACTAGTGCACTGCAGACATCGCGAATGGGCGACCTCCTGGTGGGTTTGGCTGACGCAGTCACCGGGGATTCTCCGGAAGATGTTGCAATGGATGGAGGGAACACTGCCGCCAGCACCGAAGAACATGCGGGGAAAGAAAGCGGTGATTGAGCCATCGGCGAGGACGACCCGGAGTAAGTCAACACGACAGCCATTAGACAGTACCACTCGAGTGACTAGAGCAAGGGGAAAGAAGTAATGGACTTATACTACACTGCCTGCCTTTATGTACATGTCAATGTTCGACACTCGGGATATTAGTTCTGATTGTGTTTCCATCGCAGACGGCGCTTCTTCTTTCATGATGGGAGCGACTTTCCAAGCAGATTGAGCATTTGAACCCTTGAGCATTTGTAGACGATGCTCAGTCATGTCTCCAAACATCCACATACCATGAGTGACGCCTCGTGCCAGTCCGAAAATAGTTCCCCATGGGAGTTCATGTCGATCGAGGACTACCTGAGCCATTTCACAGTGGGCGATGTGCTTGATATTTAACTCGACACCGAACTCGGGGGAACTGTGGTAAAGTTCCCCAAGGGAGTTCATGTCGATCGAGGACTACCTGAGCCATTTCGCAGTGGGCGATGTGCTTGATATTCAACTCGACACCTGAACTCGGGGGAACTGTGGTTGCGGCTTGTTCGAACACTCGGGACTCGGTGAGCCAAAGCAAGAATTGAACTTCGGTGTTCGACACTCAGTGATTTGTTGATCCTCGGTAAATCAATTGGAAATGGCAAAGTAAAATATCGAAATTTGGTAGTGTACATGATGTGGGTATGTTAATAAAAATTCGGAAGTTTACATGTTATTTGACTACTATCAGAAATTCGGTAATGTACATTTCAATTTATTCCTCAAACTCATCAATCAAGGAATCAACTACCTTGAGCATTTCGACGGTCATCCATTCAGCTCTTTGCATCCTCCAGAGGTCCTCATCAGCTCTTCTGAGTTTGTCAGATGTGTCCGCCCAAGCCGTTCGGAATGGTCGCTCGGCCTCGAGTAGTTGTGGTATGGAAGGGTCGCGAAGATTTCCATGACGGTGTTTGTAATCACCGAGTCGATCTTGAATGGATTGCACTTGCAGATAACTTAGCACAAAGATAAATGATCTATGTCAGATACTCACATCCTGTGTGTTCATATGACCCGAATGGGCGGAAGTCCCGGACCATCGAACGTAAATCTTCGTTAGCGAGGTCCGGCTGGTCTGAATGAGATTCGGTAGATGTTTCATCAGCTTGAGAGACACATTAAGTATCGATAATCATCTGAAATCAATGAACTCACATAGCATCGACTCTTCTGGTGGAGCCGGAGCATCACACTTGGCATCAGCAAAATCCGGCATCTCATCAACGTCGATAACATCATCCTCAGGCCCGAGGTACAAGTCTGGGTCGATCGCCAAACCCGGTTGATCAGCTTGAGCCGGAGGTGATCGATCTGTGAGCATGAATGGTCATACTTGATCCGAACGAATATATAAACTTACCGGGTATTGCAGCCAACACATCCGGTGTTCCGGATGACACAGGATGATACTCTATGTCCTCATCCGGCCCAAGGTATAAATCATCTAAGGGATATCCGGTAAATAGATAAGGCATGATAAGAACACAACATACCTAGTGATGCCCGGGACACAAATGACTCATCCACATCCATTGAATGATAGTCGGTCGCCAGAGGGTCATTAAATCTGACAGCTGGATGAGAGCTCATGTTGTGTGAGGAACTGATTGACTGATGGACTGATAACTGATAACTTCGAAGTTCAGCCATGAGGCCGGCAATTGCCGAAAGTTGAACCACGACCAAACAAAGACAAACAATCAACGATTTTATAGATCGTCCATCAAATGTCTTGTTTCTTTTGAAACTTCATCCTTGTGATAACAGATTTCAACCTGATTTCAAGATCTCTAAATCTCTCGACTCAATCATCATGTCCACTCCAGTTGACACCACTTTGACCAGGTCTCAAGGAAAGCACTGCCCATATCAAGGCCATCATCTGCAGCGCCCAGCAAATTCCCCCGGGTCCCAGCCACTTTGCTCTGACATCACAGGTCGCTGGACATGTGGTATGTAGCACCGTCTTTGTGTTCTCTTTTCTGTTCTCTAACATCCGGGCAGGCTCAAGTAGTCAAGGAGCATGGGGATGGACCCCTGCCTGGCATCGTCCTTTCGTGCTCCAAGGAGCTCATGCGAGTCCGGAGCATGTCTCCCCAGGTCTGGCCCGACTGGTTCAGCATCGGGCATGACGATCCCCGTCTCTTGAAGCACCCCTGGCATGCCAAGGTCCTCGCCTGGGAGGCTCTGGGTGACGATACCTTTGATCTCCCAGTCGCTGCTCCTCCCTCGACAGGTCCAATTCCAGTCGACCTTCCCTCCCCACCTGTCCACTGCCGGCAATGTCGCAGGTCCGTCTACCAACCCCACCACCGAGTACCGGGACAAGGGGAAAGGTAAGGCTGTCTTTGCGGACCCAGAGGCTGAGGCGGAAGGGAGCAGGAAGAGGAAGTCTCCGATGATTTCGGAACCCTCCTCCCAACCTCCGAAGTCAGCGATGAAGAGTCACAAGCGTACAAGGTTGACTCACGTTGTCAAGTCAAAGCCCTTCGTGGAGTCGGAAGATGATGATCAACCGATGATCAAGGTATGTCATCTGGGTCATGTTTTCATTGTCTCACATTTTTTCGTAGCCGTTTTCAGGTGGAGTGCCAGAGGTCGTCCTTCCCCGGCTCTCCACAATTATTGCAAGGACTCCCAATTCGCCTTGCTCACCCTGGGTTCCGACAAAGCAACCCTATGGCCCTGCCACAGTAAGTCTCATATATGCATCCGGGACTTGGGCATATGCTTACAATTTATCAGGCAATTGCCGGCAGTTGCCCGGCAGGCATTAAACCCCCCTGGCAGACTCCCGAAGCCCCGGTGCAGGCACCACCAGTCATCGATGCAGGTGCTATTCTCATTCCCGGACCAGTGAGTACTTTGATTTATCTGAAGTGTGTCCATACACTAACACAACCAGCAGAACAACCCATGCCAGGCTTGCAACAAGCAAGACTGGCCCTGCGCAACTCAGTGTCACCCCCTGAATCTGCACTCCCTCCTCTCATTGATCTGTCAATGGCAGGGATGGCGCCCACACCCCCGACACCCGAGGATGCATCTCCCATTGAGGGACTCGTGTTTGAGGACAACGTTGTTCATCCAGAGGATCCACATACGTCCGGCGAACATGTGGACCCAGGTAATCCGGGCAATCTTGTCCCAGAGTATGATTCTGCTGATGACATGGATGTTGAGGTGAAGGTTGAAGAGGTGAAGGTTGAACCGTCTTCTGAGGAGACTGCCATGGCTACATAAATGCTTAGTGATAGATGTATATGCGATTTGTTTGAATGAATGTTACCTCTGCCAGTCCATTTATCAAATCACCGAATACTGAATGCCGAGTACCGAGTACTGAAACCCAAGACTCGAGACTCGATACTCGAAACTTGTAAGAATGTTTCGAATTTTGAGAAAAATGTGCAACATCTTACATGTGTATTTTGTACACATTTCACCAAATACCAAATCTTGGGTTTCGGGTTGTACACATTTCACCGAGTACTGAGTACCGAATTTCGGGTGATTTGAGATGAGACTCGGAACTCGTAAAAATGCATATCATCTTACATTTGTATTGTCTTAATTTGAGACTCGAGACTTGGTACTCAGTGAATGTCAGACGGTGTATTCAGGATTTCGGGTTTCGGGTTTTGGTCGTTGATGGTAGGTATATGCACTCATATATTGGGTGTGTACTCCATGTCTTCGATTCTCTGGTGCCTACATCAGCAAACCGATTCGTTTGTTATCCAACCATCTAAGCCCAGTTATGTTTATGTGATAACAACTACCTTATAGTATACCAATACTGCAGCCCTTACGTCTATGGACCGTCTTCCTCAGTATCGCTGGATTCTGAGTCGACAGGGCGCGTGGCTGTGTTGACTTTGATCGACGTGGACAGGGTCTGAGTCTGAATGTCATTGATGACTCGGATCAAACTAGTGCAACAGCATTGCTCATATGTCCATTAGTATACCAATACCTCGGCTCATATGTCTATATGATATGTATCTGGGCCCACCCGTCTATATAACATCCCCCTACGTCGGCCCACCCGTCTATGTAAAATACCTTATGTCGGCCCATCTGTCTATGTAATGTACCCCCATGTCGGCCCACTGGTCTATCTAATATACCCCACGTCGGCCCACCTGTCTATATAATAAATATTTCACCACACTCTCGGCCCACCGGTCTATCTAATAAGTTCTTCACCTCACTCTTGGCCCACCCATCTATCTAATATTACCCCACGTCGGCCCACTCGTCTATGTAAAATACCCTATGTCAGCCCATCCGTCTACAAAATAATACTAATATGTCGGCCCACCCGTCTATATAATAATATCTGCTATACATCTCTCTTCAGCCCAGCTGTCTATAATATATGTCCATCCTACTCTACATATTACCCAGATGGGCCCACCCATCTCCATCAGTAATAATATTTCTCCTGGCCCATCCGCCATCGTTGAGGATATATATAACATCGGCATAGATGGGCCCACCCATCTCCATCAGAAATAATATTCCTCCCGGCCCACCCGTCAACATCGAGGATATATGTACATAACATCGGCCCATAGTCCGCTGGCCCGTCTTATACAGGATATTATGTAGGTTGGGTGACCTGTATAATACGGAGTTTGTCACTGAAGGGGCTCACAAACAGACATTGACCGAAGTATTCCGTGATCTATTCTAATTTTTCTGCATGTGCAATGGACTGATTACTGTACAATTCTCTTTGAACACGTCCTGAACGCACATGCACATTTTAATTATTCAGATTCTGCACCACGGACGTATGCACGGATACAGACCCGCGATGAGATAGAATTAGGAAGTGCAGTGATGAAGACAAGATGGGTGGAAGTCCACAATTTGACTTGTATCATTTCTGTTTCATCCGCACTGCACACACATGCTCATTTTACCTTACTTATCTCTTAGGCACTCAATGGGGACCGGACAAAGGAATTAGGACATGGACATGGGACAAGGACCTGGATTATACTGCGCAAAGCCAACATGGGTATACAAGACTACTTTACAGGGGTGCACTACATACAAGATGGAGTCTGGAGTATCTACTCATATTCCTGGGCAAGGTATGCCTCCAGCATATCCAAGCCATTGGCAACATCCATAGCCAAGCCGTCCACTTGGAGTGCCTTAGCGCAGAGACGACGGATCTCACCACAGATGTAGATATCACGCTTGCTGAGGGCGGAATTCGCCAAGTTAGAAAGACGGTCCACTGGTTCCTCTACTTCCCCCTCATCATCTGCCTCCATCACCATCTTCTTCTTACCCTTGGGTACGGGGACAGGGCGCCGCTTCACAAACCACAGGACAGGGATAGGTTCTTCCTCCTCAGAAACCTCAATGGCATCCAGGACCTTTGGGTCGGGAGACGAGACAGTGCGACGGACCGGACCAGTAGCATGAATGCGAGAACCGGAAGCAGCGGAACCTGCAACAGACTTAGCCTTGGGGCTGCCCTTCTTGTGCTCGGAGTGCATGCAGCCAATCTTCAGGTGCTTGCAGACTATGCAAGACACCCCAGGAAACCCGTAACAATCGCAGTCATTCTTGGTGCACTTGGTGCACCGGACATCATGTTTGCATGGCTGTGGCACACTCATGCGACCCCCCAATTTCTGCATGACAAGTCAGTGAAAACACACAGGGAAGAGAGAAGAAAGATGCACTGCAACCCGGACCACTTTCTCTCCAGCGATGCCGGCCTCCTCTGGCTCAGACCCTGCCAGTTCCACACTCTTCTTGCCTTTACCCTTCCTAGGCTGCATCAACCACTTCACAGTCTCCTACTCCACTTCTTCCTCCTCCTCACCCACTTCCGGTTCTT
>JABBWA010000230.1:0-75209 GCA_016628065.1 Suillus lakei | reverse complement strand
ACTTGATTCCTCGAACTCAAGAAGGACGAGCTCATCCTGCTGGTTGCCTCTACCATGGAGGTCAGCAAGAATCTCCAAAGCTCTGCTTCGCTGTAAAATGTATGAGATTGATGTTTGGTACATATCAAAACGATGCGCACCGGCCACGATCGACGAGCCAACGGGGGGACTCGGGGAACGCGAGCATACCGAGAGAAAGAAAGATAGCGGGGATCATCTGGAGACCCCATGGGATACGGAATGAAGCATTACCGTTCATATACGAACAACCGAACTGAACGAAGTACTGAAGCAAGATACCCAAGTGATAGACCATTGTTGGAAGGAAACCAGGCGACCGGGATTTCAGGTGCAGCAATTTCAGATTGATAGACAGGGACAACGGTAGAAGAGATGCCGACGGAGAAACCAGCAATGACACGGCCAACGACGAGCATGCCACGGTTCTGGGCGGCATCTCAACAGAGAAACAATGACACAACATGATGATACACTTACGACTGACGCGCACTGGAGAATAGAACCAATGACCCAGAAAAGACCAGCAAGAATGATTGTCTTTTTGCGCCCAAGCTTGTCACCAAGGTAGGTGACAGAAAGGGCTCCGATTAGGGACCCAGCGGGCATAGAAGCGACGATGGCACCCTGTGCATTGGCAGAGGGCTACACGAAAATCATGTGAATCACATGCAAAATATTATGGAAATCAAACGCACATTGTCGAAAAAGGTCGCGTAAGCGGGGTTCTGTCCAGGTCAACGTATAATGAATCAGCATCGTCGAAATGACTCAGGCGTGGATGATAATCGGCTCACGTTCAACACTGCGGACATGGAAGATATATCCAGACCGAAGAGGCCTCCACCGATACATGCGAATGTACCGACGACATACTATCATGAATATCAGAATTGTGTCCAAGCATAGAGCTTGTGATGACTCACTGGATTCGAGGCGATACGTGCGTTGTACTGTTGAACATATTAAGCACACAATAGCCAAGGGTTCAAGACAAAGTGCAACTTACACCTTTGCCCATGATGACGGGGGGGTGGGGACAAGTGAAGACGGGAATCACTTGAGAAGTATGTCGGGACGCTGTATTATTATATGCAGCGTCAGGCACCGACCGCATGGAACTCGTGGGGCTCAATTTGAACGGCAAAATTTGGAAGGTGGGTCATGAGGCCGTTAAAAATGCTAACGCCATCAAACATGTAGTCACCTGTCAAGTGGGTAACTTGGCATTAAGCGTGAACTCAGTGAACTGGCGCAGAACCGGCGCTCGATGTACCGATTTGGCCAAGCGAACAACGCAACACCATATGGAGGGTCCTAGACCGTTCATAATCACCTAACCAATTGCATAATTAAACCGGGTCGAATCGAGTCTGCCCAGTACCCAGGTTCACCCGCATGCAATGTAATGAGGTGCGGAGAATGCGGGGCGAGCCAAACAATGTAACGGAGTGTAACAGCTAGCGAGCTTTGATGAATTGATGCAATGGAGTTAGTAGTGCCCTGATTCCAGATCTATGGAATGCAGCAAATTTAGCTTGCACGCGGCTGAGACAGGAGGCGACAGCTGGCTTTTGGTACTCACATCTCGGCGTCACTTCGGAACTCAGACTTTGTGGTTGAAAATTTATCCTTTGGCTGTTGCAAAATTATCCCTTGGCTATTACAAAATTGCTGCAGGTTTCCCATGTAAATAAGAATTTCATATTAGAAAAGTTGGACATGGGATTGGACAAGATTAACCAGCCATCTCGAGCCCACGGGTGCCTCGAAGTTATATGTGCATCTCTCTTATTGTAAGTGCGAGAATGCAGACTGCCCGCGGAGCCAGTTTGTGTTCGTCAGTGCGTGCCAGCTGTCGCGGTAATTAGTACGTGCTTCGCCGCCCATTGCAGGTTGTGACTCACTAATACTGTTAAATGTTACGAGACCTCGAAGCTTCATTCCAAGTTCTTGTCCTTATCATGAAGTGCACTTGTTTGTTGCAATACATTGGGTGTATTGATTTTGGAAGCTCTAAGGTATCAGAGCGGAAAGAGATAGCACAGGAAATGCATGATAGGGAAGACGGATCAGGGAAGATCTCAGTGAGTCAGACAACCGATGATCGTCCGTCGTTGGTTGTTGCGCCGTGAATATTTGAATGGTCTAATGGGCTTCTTGCCCCGCGTTGTATCGCGAAGGCTCAAGGCAAGACCATCGTGTTGCCTGCATACTAAGCAAAGAATTTAGGAAACCGGTATTTGCTTCGATTCCCGATTTCTCAAGTATGGCATGTAAATGCGATTGTATCGCTACGTAAATGCACAAGAATATTAAGTCAACGTCAAGATTCAACGAGTCAAATTTTGCCACGTCCAGCGATTTGCTCAGCGCAGAATACCGGCGGCTCAAGCGCTGACTAAATGTGACTATGTATCAAACCGTCCCCAGGTAAGAAATCAAACAGAGAAACCTCGATTCGCGCAATTCCATTCTCACGTACTCCAACGATAGAACAAACCTATGTAATGCCTTCTAATAGGATCTCCCAAACATGGTCCAACGCTTTGCCTCCTGTCCACAACCAACGCACTTCGTTTCTCCCGGCTTGATAGGAGACCATCGCTCCTGCTCGAACGGAATAGCAAGGGATTTGGCTCCGGCGGACGGCGCACGCTCGTCCTGCGGTTCCGCACTGTTCAGAAATAGTGTTAGATGCCGTTATATATCTCCAATGTTCCCAAGAGGATCAAACCACATAGTTGTCCGGATCAGAGACTGCATAAAACACTCACGCTCTACCGCTTCGCTCCTTGATGTCATCTTCACATGCTTCACGCTCGCACCACGGAATGACAGCTATGCATTTGCTGTCTAGTGTGGGGACAAAGTCCTCCCATCGTGTGACTTCTTTTACATGCGCATTGTACTCAGCGAGAGCACGTTGGAACATGTCGCTCTGGATAGTCTCGAGCATCTTTGGGATTGTGGTGGCAAGGTCAGCGAGAGCGACGGGGATCTTTGCACCGGTATCGCGGCGCACGGCCAGCGTCTGCTGCTTCGCAAGGTCATTCGGCCCTATCTCCAGACGAAGGGGGACACCCTATTCAGGAAACGCACCATATGTCAGAGGTGGGCGATGGCAGCCGATCGTGAATAACGAACCTTTTGTTCCCAGTCGTTGAATTTATATCCAGGGGTGTAACCCTCCCTAAGATCTGCCTTCGCCCGAATATCCCCATCTATCAGAGATTTTGCGAGGTCATCGCAGGCGTTATTAATCCTAGCTCTATCTTCGTCACTCGTCTTTGCTGTGACACCACACGGAACTACGACAGCCTGGATAGATGCAACCCGCGGAGGAAGAACCAAGCCTTGGTTGTCACCGTGCACCATAGTCATCACGCCGATTGTCCGCGTCGACAATCCCCACGAGTTTTGCCATGCAAAGGTCTTGCCTTGGCCAGAGGGATCGTTGGGGTCCTCGACCATGATGTTGAACATTTCCGGGCGTGAAAAGTTCTGGCCCAAGCAGTGCGATGTAGCAGCCTGAATACCACGGCCCGAGGAAGGGACAAAGCCTTCAATCGTGGGTGGTATAGAGGGCGCCGGCGAACTTCTCCTTCTCTGACTTGATGCCAGGAATGACAGGGACAGCAAGGAGTTCCTCATACACGCGGCGGTATAAGTCGAGGATCTCTCGAACTTCCTTATCAGCCTCCGCCTTGGTAAGGTGAGCAGTATGGCCCTCTTGCCATAGGAACTCCCGAGTACGGAGGAACGGTTCTGAATAAGATTATAAACGATAAAACGACAGTGTTCGAGCACAGGGACTAACGCGGATGTTTGAACTCCCATCGGACGACGTTGTTCCATTGGTTCAGTTTCAGTGGCAAATCTCGATGACTCTTGATCCATTTGGCATAGTCTGCGAGCAATGAGTGAGATGCCCTCTCAATGACGATAGAGATTTCCTTACAAGGATACATTACAGTCTCAGATGTCGGGCGAATGGCTACCGGCTCCTCAAGGTCAGAGCTCCCACTGTCACATTATTAATATCAGTGTCCATTCGCTTCTTGATGTACTTACGCTCTCGTAACCCATGCAACTTCCGGAGAGAAACCCTCGATGTGGTCCTTCTCGCGTTCGAGCACCTTTTGTGACACAAGCATGGGGAAGTACACATTCTGGACGCCCATGGCCTTGATTTTCTTGTTGAACCAGTCTATAACACGCCTTAGTATTCGGGATCAGTCGAGAACTAGATTGCAGACCTTGGATCTCCTCCCAGATGCTGTACGACCACGGCCTCAAGATATAGCACCCACTAACACTGTAGTACTCGAGCATTTCTGCTTTTATTAAGACCTAGATCACACAAGTGAGCCCTAGATCGGGGCAGTCGCATTAAGGAACCTACACTCTGATACCACGCAGAGAAATCAACTTCCTTCTTCACACCGATGGCGATCTGAACGGCGCCATCGATTTTCGCGACCTCCTTCTCTTTTGCAGCAGGTTTTGAAGGAGCCGCAGCGACGTCAGACTTGAGGGAAGTGAAGTCGATTTCTTGGACTTTCAACTCGTCAGTCTCGAGTTTTCGGAGGTAAGACAGAATATCCTGTCCAGACAGGAAGACAGTTGCACTCGAGGACAGTGCGTGTAACGCAAACGTTGATGAGGAGGACGTGATCGATGCATCAATCACGGTGACAACTTTTGGGAATGTCTCGCTGGTCAATGAAAGTAGCGACACTGATCGGTCCATGTAAATCAGAATAGCTATGTCGCGTCATAAGAAAAACGTACAAGAGTTCTTATCGAGCGCGAAAAAATCAGCAAGCAGATCCTCTGATGCCAACCTCAGCTCCTTCAGGTTAAGCTTCTTACCGAGCGCCGATGAGCTCGTCTCGGTCTCTTCGCGGGCAATGACGACAACAGGGACAGGAATTGCAGTCTTTGCAGTCTTGGGCTTGTAGACAAGCGTTTTGATCAGCTCGAATGATTTGGGCGCAGATGAGGTTGCAAGTAGCGTTTCTCGCCATGAAGCCGGGGAATTTGTTTCAGCATGTGTGATGCTGGCGGACGGGGTGATTGACAGCCCAGTAAGAGACTGGGCTACAGATTCCAGAGAACTCATAGTTGTAGATGTGGTTTTGCGAGAAATGGCGGTTAAGGGCCTTTTGACCAAAGCGCGGTTTCGGTATGACTCGATAAGATTGGGCCCATACGTTATCCGAGTCAGATGCAGGTCACCCCGGACAGCTTTTATTCTACAGGAAAGTTCATGAATTCGCTGCACAGCGTGCAAGAGAGCTCGCATGCGATAAGCAAGAAAAAATTCACGTAGGATTGGAAGCAAGAAATGCGCCTTAATCGCCTCTTCAACACTCTCAAGCGACTACGTAACGCGTCGGTACTACAACTTGGCCTTCGACTATTCATAAGTTGAACAACGTACGCTAATAGTGTTCGAATTAGGACCCAATCCTTATACGGCAGCTCATAGGATGACTTCCTAAAGATACTTGAATGTTGCACTACCGCGTTTGGCCCGTCGGATTCGGGAGTCCACTCAGAACGGATACCCAGTGCCGGAAGGGAAGATCATAGGTCCTACGACTTCGTCGCATTTTGCCTTCCCGCACAAGAGTTCGATTAGCATGAATGCGAAAGGGAACACCGTTCCTATTTAGCGACGGTAAAGACGTGACAACTTGAAACACAGTGGAATGCAACTTCTTACCTGGTCCGCGGCTGGAGATCGAGGTCAGCAGGGTCGCCGGCTAATAAGATATCTGACTCACCTTGTGACGAGCGTCGCCTTGTCTGGGACAGCATCCGACACGACCACACTTTGCTCCTTGTAGTCAAAATCTAGCGCAACAGAGAAGCTACACCGATCATCCTCATCAATTTCGCCACGACTTACGGTCTGGGAACTCGCTCTGGATGGATGGGTGCGATGTGATTGGTTGACCAGGAAGATTTGCTGTGACTGCGACCTTGGAACCTTGCAAAACATACATACGCTCCATAAATCACGAATATGATCAAATAGGATTATACCTGCGCATATCATGCCGACGATCCGCTTCTCTGGGTGGTTGTAGTAAGAACGAACGAGGTTTTGCACCTCTGTCGATCCTGCCATCGTCACGGCACCCCCTATGCCACCGGGGATGATCAGAGCATCGAATTTCTCCTGAAGAAGTAAGACACTATGAGCTTTGCCTCCGATACATCAAAATAGATTGGAAAAGCTCACCGGACCGGCATCGAGGGGGTCGAGGGTGACATCAGGAAGGATCTTCACTTGCCTCGAGCAGACTGCAAGCGGAGGACTTGTATCAGAAGATCCGTATGGTGAGAGACCTCTAGGGATAAATGCAGACGTGCATTCTACCCCTGCACGGACGAGCATATCGTATGTGATCGTGCTGCATGTGCACGCGAGTGGTCATTAGCGCCCGAATTAGGGATGATCATGGTATATCTTACAATTCCATTTCTTCTGTTCCATCTGCGATGAGAATTAAAGCCTTGACCATGGTTGGTTCGAATTCTTGGGATAGTAACGGCAGATAGCTTGATTATGGTGTGAGCTAGCAAGGTGGATATTGATGGCGTTTGACGAATGAGCACTGACTCGCCTTGATTTGGCATATGAGATGCTCAAGCACTCAACGCCATGCTGTATGTACAGAACGCACCAAAGTGCTAGTTGAGCTCGAACAAGTGCAAGAGGTGGACTGATAGAGTATTATCTAGGATCATATAGGCTATATATATATCTAGTTGTAATATCTTGCCAACAATCTAATCCGCACTGCGTCGAACAACATCCTCACAGCGGGGACACAGATCATGCTCCTCTTCACGAGTGTAGGTCCAACACCGAGGGCACTTACTCGACGATGCAGGTCTAACGCGAATTGAGAGCTCCAAGTCTGAGTCTACGCGAAAGGAATAAGGTGAACGAAGACAAGACATAGCTTCCATAACATACCGGGTATATTCATTGAAGAGATATAGGACCACGTGAATGAACTAGTGCTGAGAGAGCCTTCGTCCGTGATGTTGGCATCAGAAACGATGAAAAGCGTCTTCAAGAACGTCTCTGTGCGCAACACCGTTCAGTTGCGAAAAAAGGGAAGAACAGACTACTCACCTTCGCGTTCAATCAATTGTAGGAAATATGGCTGCACGGATATATCGTTGGGCAAGATAATATCAACCTCAGCTTCGAGAGAGCTCTTCAGATGCCTGAGCCGAAACACGCTCAGACTATACGAACGCAAAAAACTTGAGCACTCACTTATCCCCTCGAGCCTTTTCCAAAAGAGATAGCACGACGCTGCGTATCCTCAGCAAACTAGCCATGTCCTGTTCAGCATGCGGATCATTCCACTTAGCACTCTATGTGGTTCAAGAGGATATCAGGGAAAGTACATGCAGCGGGGACATCAATACTCACGACAGGAGTCCATTTCTTCGCAAAGACGGATAGTTGGGACACAGCTTCATCACCTTCATGGAGAGTACTGTGGATTTCCTCTGCCAGGTAAGGGAGCACTGGTGCCATTACGGAGGTCATAGAGTCAAGGACCTGGTAGGAACATTAGTAAACCGTATATTCTCACTGAATAACGCTCACTTTGGCCAGGGTAGTCACAACCGCACGCCTCTCGACACTTTGAATGTCATTAGCATAGAGACAGTCTTTTGTGATGTCAAAGTAGAGCGATGACAACGTGATGTTTGCGAAGTTGGTCAAGGAATTCATGACTAGCGAAGAGTGTATAAGCTTATAAATTCCATGAACACGATGAGTTCTCACCTTTCGGGAAATTGTAGCTTGCGTATCCCTCTGCAGCAGTTTGATCAAGCTTGTAAAGCTCGTTCATCACAAAGCGCTCCGCCTATCACAACAGTCAAATCGGGTATTAGACATCAATTGAATGCGTGGACTGACCAAGCCCAGTTCGCTGTGTTCAACCGGAACGAAGTGCTTTCGTTGAGCGGTTGTACCAGTATTTCCAAGAATAAACCGAGCAGAATTCCGGATCCTCCTCATAGATTCTGCACACTGTGCAAGAACAGTGGGTCCAATGGACATATCTCGCCAGTACTCGACAGTTGCCACCCATAAGCGGAGGACATCAGTACCGTACGCAGGTTCTTTCTTCTTATCCTGTCAATCGTAAACTTCAGCGAACTGTATGTGCAAAATGGGCGATGACGGACCTTGCCACCGTGGATGATAGTCATTGGGCTGACGATGTTTCCGAGGGATTTACTCATCTTCTTGCCCGCTTCATCAAGTACCATACCATGCGTAATCAGCGTTCCGTACGGGCTCACCGGCCTTTGAGCACTCTGTCCAGAGCCAACGCCCACTGAGGTTAACAACTGGCTCTGGAACCACCCGCGATGCTGATCTGTGCCCTCAAGACATACGTCCGCCCGATGTTTTCTCCCGCCCGTGGGAGCGCTCAGCGTACTCCAATTCGACCCGCTATCAAACCAGACGTCCATCGTGTCTGTACCTTTGCGCCAAGCCTCAGGCCCACCTTCGAATTTGACAAGTAGCTCTGGGGTAAGGAAGTCTTCGACTGGACCTTCCCACCAATGAGCCACGCCTCGCTCAGACACAATACGCAAGATGTGAGTGAGTGATTCGGATGTGAGGACAGCGGTATCCGTTGGGGTGTGGTATAGAGCCGGGATCGGGACACCCCACACTCGCTGGCGAGAAATACACCATTCGGAACGCGAACGAACGAACGACTCTAGTCGATTGCGAGCTGTCATGAAACAACCTGAGCATATGATCGTAAGGACAGAAGGGGAACATACACGAAGGTGGATAAAACTGTACGTCCTGCAGTGCATGAAGTGCATCATCTTTGATGCCGTCCAGGTTAGCAAACCATTGCGAAGTGGCCCTTTTGGACTATGTAAGTATGTGAAAATCTCTCGCCAGGCGCAGCTCACGTTACGATGATAGGTTCGCCAGTCTTCCAATCATACGGATAGCGATGCTTGATCCTCTGCACTTTCACAAGGGACCCGGTGGACTCCAGTAGTTCGACAACAGCTTTACTCCCACCCTTGAGTACCTCTTGTCCCACCAGTGTTTGCGCAGCTTCTTCGCCTACGACATGAGCAACATCAGGAGAAAATTTACCGGCGTCGTCGACGTGACAAATAATATCCGTAGAGCCTTGTAAAAGACCAAGCGCTCGGAACGCCAGGTAATCTTCTGCGCCATGTGCGGGGGCACAGTGCACCAGACCGGATCCAGACTCCGATGTGACATGAGATGCCGCAATGATCTTTGCATTCATTGAAGACGGATGGATCGGAGAGAAGACGGAGCAGAATTGCGCGCCCACCAGATCTGCGCCGATGATTTCAGCAATAACCTCGTAGGGTCCGATGACGTGTTCCAGCGCGACAAGACGATCTTTAGCAACAATGAGAACGTCCTCCTTGACAGATGAGCGCACGAAACTGTAAGTCAATTCAGGATGAACGGCAATACCCTAACGAAGGATATCTGTGAGGATGATGAAATTGAGAAAACTCATACATACCATGTTTGCTGTTAGAGTCCAAGGTGTAGTGGTCCAAACTAACAAGCTTACCGAAGGCTCCTTGGCTAAGATTTCTCGGAGAGAGGTGCTCGCAATTTCAGTCTGCGAGTCCAACGAAAAGGCCACATAGACTGAATGCGAGACATGTTCATCGTTATAGACGAGCTCTGCTTCCGCGAGAGCGGAATGCGACGAGGGAGAGTAATGTACTGGTCGGTAGTGCCGGTAAATAAGACCTATGTGGTATACAAAATAAATATGTTGGATGACAGGAGACAAGAAATCGCGTACCTTGCTCGACCATTCGTTGAAATACCTGAAGCTGACGAATTTCATAGTCATGGTCTTCAGGAACAGGTCTGTAAGCCAAAATATAGTCATAGGTCTGTCTCAAGTCGTACCAAGTGTGCGGAAGGTCGTTTTTGGGCTCCAATCAGCCATTATGCAAAACTCCTCGAATTCCTCCTGCTGCGTCTTCATTTCGCGCTCTGCCGTTGCTTTGGCTGCTGCGCGTATGACATTGGGGGGTAACGAAAGAGCATCCTTCTAAATTTCATATTATTCGGTGCGACATTGTTAGGAGGAAAGAACTACGCGCCTTTAACTCCTGTAGTGCCTTGTTTTCAATAGGTAGGCCATGACAGTCCCAGCCAGGGTGGTAGCTTCGACGGATTAGCGGTGCTATTTAACCATAGGAAGGAAGAACTCACTGTACTTGATGACCTGTCAAGACTTGGTACCTGTTGATGATGTCTTTTATAATCTTATTTAAAGCATGTCCTGGAAATAAGGAAATGTTGGTATTGCAGATTTTTGTATATTGCTCCACGCATACCCATGTGAAGGTGACCGTTCGCGTAAGGAGGGCCGTCGAGCAGAACAAAGAGTGGTCCGTGCACATTCTGAGCCTACATACTGCCGCGTCTAACAAGAAGCATTGACGAGTTTGAGCAGCGCACCTGCCATCGATACAGCTCCTCGCATGTCTTCCTTTTAAATAACGACTCCGACTTTGCTGAGTCTGCCCAGAGCGGAAATGAAGTCTTTGGCAAGAGAAGAGTCTTTGAATAGGCTTTGGGGTCTGTGCTGGCATTCTTCAAAGATTGGGAGACATGGCAAGTAGAGAAATGGCGACTTTTAGATAACTTGAAGAAATGCGGGCGAACTGGCCTCGTGGCGATTGGTCCAACCACCAGACACATAAAGCTAGGAACGCAGTCAAAATGTCCGAAAAATGAAGGTAAGCCCTAACCCTACCACGAGTCTCCCAAAGTGGAAGCGTCACATACCGAGTCGAGTCGGGTTCCGGACTTGAACCTTCCGCGCTTCAGTGACGGTCAGCTGGCAAGACATCTCTCGTGGAAGACAAACCGTACCTTGACAAGCTGGGAAGCGCCATTATGCTTGTCAATGAAGAACTGCGCAGCCACATGCCCATGGGTCATTGATCAGTCTCATCGCGGATGAAGTTGCGTGAAATGCCTCTCTCGAATAGGAACTTTTGAGACACAGAGACGACACTGAGGCACCCTATACCGCCATCGTGCGGCACGCTCTGGAGGATGTCTGCATTCTTGTGGAAGTGCCGATAAGCGAAGCTGTCCAGACTATATCGCAACCTAGTTTATATGTCGATGCAGCTGTGGGGACATTCCTGGATCAGGGTTATGTGCTACTCGGTCTTCCGATCCCGGACGCGAAGTCATTTTCAGTTCCGCAACTTCCATGTAGTCTCATTGTGGACGATCGACCTGCGCCCCTTTCGGATCTCTTTAACCAAAACCATTCCATGTTTTCAGACCTCTTGGAACGCTGTCGTGCAGCATGCGGTACAGTCGAAAAAACCCAGGTTCTTGTTGTGACATCCAGTCCGTACCAAGTGATGGAACCGGCAAACATGGCGTGTTTTCCAGCGGTTCTTGTTCAACGTCCTGGAGACCTGGGATCGGGAATTAATATCAGGACAAGTGACCCGACCTTGCTGGTCGACGGATTGCAAGCTCTGCTGATAAAGCTACAAAACACCTCACTTGTCCATTGTCCTTCGCCGCCTCAGATGCAACCTCATGTTGGCGGTCTAATGCCATTGCGCGTCCGTGGTATGTATCAGATGACGAAATTGCTTGGAACTGGAAGCTCTGGTACATTCGCATGCATACTGTTCTGTTTCACACTCACTGATGTGCTTTGACCTTACAGGACGTGTGACGAGTGCCTTCCACGTTCTCACCGGCTCGGAAGTTGTACTCAAATCAGGGACTGCATCAGAGGATACACCAGACATGCCTTGCGTAGTGCGTTATGAAGCTCTCGTGTATAGCCTGCTGTGCGGCCACCCAGGCATACCATCCTCCAAATGGAGCGGTCTGGATCGAGGGTCGTATATCTTGATTCTCGAACAACTAGGTGCGAATCTCGAACAGCTCTGAAGACTGTCCAGGGGCGAGCTTCCTTGGAAGACCGTAGTTATGCTCGGAGTCCAAATGGTAAGTGTGTCGAACATTCGCGCTGGTATGATATTTATCTTTATCAGTTTAACAGAGTTGAATTCGCCCATTCACGAGGAGTTGTCCTGCTGGACATCAAGCTTGAAAACTTCGCGATGGGCATTGGGGAGAAGTCTCACATGGTCCACCTATTCGATTTTGACTTGGCGAAGCTTTACGTCGATCCATCCACAGGAGCGCATATACCGTACCGTGAAGGCCGCATTCCATTGGGGACCATGCCATATTCGAGCTATAATGTGCATCTTGGACGAGGTTCGTGAACATCATTCTAATTCTTGCTAGTGGCTAACGAGCGAGGAGCAGAACAAAGACGGCAAGACGATCTTGGAGCATTGAGCAACGTCCTGCTATATCTCTTGCATGGCCGTCTGCCCTGGGTAGATATTTGTGCACCAAGCAAAGAGGCCAAACTGCATCGAATGGGGAGATGAAAGCTAGCTCGGCAGCATTTCGTGACCTGCTCGCGCGTTCTCCTGCGGAATTTTACGACGTACTTCGATCGGTGCCGTGGTTTGAAGTTCGAAGACAAACCGAACTACGCATTGTTGAGGCAGCTGTTCTGCCGGATTATGGAGAGGGAAGGGTGGACGGGAGACACGAGGTTCGACCCGCTGGATGGAAGTTCCGACAAGGAGTACAAGATGTCCGGTTTACAGAGGAAATTTGACCACGCTGCAGGCCCTACTCCCTCGCTCTCTTTGGCTGAGAAAGATAGAGTAAAAGAGAAGGGCAGTCTTTCTGTATTGATGGCGAAAGACTTGAATTCCGCTACACTCAACTGACTCAACTCCCCCACTTCGACAGAGTTTGGTAATATGTCAACTACCTAGCAACATTATAACGTATAATACTAGCCTTAGATTGTGGTAGTTTGTCTATACACACACAACGAATCGTATATTGATATTGATGCATCCAAAATCAAGGAATAGATGATCTAGTATGGCGGGCCTCAGTCGTCGCTAAAAAGAATGTCAGTGCTTTTGCTA
This sequence comes from Suillus lakei, assembly GCA_016628065.1. Taxonomy (NCBI): domain Eukaryota; kingdom Fungi; phylum Basidiomycota; class Agaricomycetes; order Boletales; family Suillaceae; genus Suillus; species Suillus lakei. The sequence goes on along the minus strand of JABBWA010000230.1, from coordinate 62,108 downwards.
AAGACATATAACGGTTCCCGCTTACTCTGATGGTTCCCTCCGTAAGAACAAATCTATGGCTGCGGAGAATGCAGCAAATGCCAATCCACCACCAAGAGCAGCTTTAGGCCCCGAGTTTCGCGCAAGAACACCTCCGGCAACGAAGCCTGCAGCAATCGGGTTTACCATGTCATTCTTCGCTCGGTACTGTTAAAGGTATGAGATCTCAGCCAAAGAAAATAATCAAATGAAACTTACGCCTTCAATCACACATTCTATTCCGGCGAATAATGCCCCAACTTTTCCGAAACCCTTTCCGCTTTTCCACATCCCTCTACCCATTTCCTTGAATATCTCACGGGCCTTCTGAGTGTGATTCAAGCCAGCTTGAGTAGATTGCCGTAGCAAAGGATCCTCGTACGCAAACGATGAGGACATAAGAGAGAAGAATGCGCCAATGCCGAGACCTGCAGAATTATCCTGATGATGAATTTTGGGTTATAAATTTGGCACCTTCGAACATGGTGCACTTACCACCGACACCAGCAATGACCGTCTTTGCTGCACAAGACTCCATGCCCATGGCCATCCATCCTTGGTACTTTTTGGCTTCGAGTAACTGAGCACGGTCCTCCTCTGTCATTCCTGGAGGAAGAGGTTCCCTCCCTGCAGGAAACATTGGAGCGACCAGTGGGAAGCTCATGGTTGTTTGCAAACAAACTGTTGCTCTTGGCAAACGTATTGGAGGTTGTTTAGCAAAAGCTTTGTTACATAAGCACGGCCGGTCAGCGGCACAAGACAATTCCAATCGAAGTGCTGAAAAGTGATTGCACATCTTGTAGCAGCCTGCAATCCGGGGTCCTACTATAAGAACCTACTAAGCTATGGTCGAGCGCTCCAGGGCAAATCAATGACGGAGCCCATATGATACACCTCATTTGGAGTCGTACTAGTAGTCTTTTACACATGTATACCGTACACCTAGATACCTCTAGTAACCTCTAGTAAATCATCCATTCCCTGATGACCTCAGTCGAATACAAAGATAATGAACTACAGTATACAGGGTTGATCGCTTGAATTGTGTTCAGTGCTACACATCACCGCCAGTTGATGCACATCTCCGAGTCTGGAAAGCAACGGTAGTCATGCCAGTTCCCCCGTCAGACCTACTAGCCACGAGCTTAGTGTGATATCCTCGAACGCTAAGGATAAGACGTGGTCCCAGCACAAACATCTGCAACACTCGTGCAACGCGGAGAGCGCCGCCATAAACATCAGCTCCCACGGTCGTTGAGTACTGTAGAAATGAAGGGAAATGGTCAGATTCATGCAGGTGTCAGCCATAGATCGGCGTACCAGTAAATTTGGAGACAGGTCGCCGAGACTGAAGCAAGCCACAGCAGCAAAGCTAGAACATGCAGAACCTGAGTGGGATACTGACATCTAAATCACCGAACTCACGCTAGAAAGTACAACACGTGACTTTTTATTAACATCGTGAAACATTCTCCAATGGTGGATCCTGTCGACAATTGTCGCATTTCATAGAAGCGCTGTATAACAATCCAAACTGCAAGAAAAAGGGCGAGGATCTCCCATATAGCGGTAGGTATTACCATCTCGTGATTTAGATTCATCTTGTCTGTGCTGATCTGGACAAGACAGATATGGTAGCCGGAAATGATGAATTCCTCTGGTATCCGTCCGTGAGTCTCGTGCGTTTAAGGCTTTTATCAATAAGCAATGCTTACCCCCTGAAATGCCGATATTTCCCATGACCAACATAACTCCGGAGACGATTGTGGAAGCCAGCATGGCTACAACGAGAAAGACAAGTATCGTTTTGGATCGCTGATACATGGCATATATTCGAGTCATCATGATGACTTGCACGATATTTCAGTCAAACCAGCATCAGTAAGAGATCCCAACTGAACTCACCAGCTAACATGGCATTGACGACGAGAGGCGTCCATGCCTGTAGGAAGTAAAAAAAGTACCTAAAAATTCATTTATTGGTGTGCGCTAGTGCACTCGATGCGTCAAATGAACTTACAGCTGTTGCAGTCGTTATGTTGAAGAAACAAGCCGACCGTGAATATCACTCACTCCTATGGAAGAGTGCAGTTAGTACTTAATTGGGCAGGCATCGGTGCAGAATGCCCACCACATCCGTATTCGAGAATGGAACATTCCCTTCATGCCGTCAGTTAGACCGAATGAGTGTATTTGAGGATACACACCTAAGATGTTGATGCTGATTGTGGGAGGTGGCATTATTAGCACAGTGCGGAGTCAGTTAGTCCGTCTCGCAAACGTACACAGAATATAGTATTCCAACGTAGCGCACCTATCACATATCAAAGTCAGCACAACTTGTCAACTGCGCTTATAACACGAGCTACTTACGCTGATATATAATAGAGTTATGAGAGACCAGCGCCGTTTCTGCTCCGAATCGATTGTATTATCCCGCTTGAGCTCCCGATATGAAACTTTGCTTACCCAGACCAGTTCGAACTGTTAGAGCATTCCTAGTGAGATGGCTGGGCCGATCATGACATGATCAACTTACTTCTTGTCCAAATGTTAATGCTTTGATACCATGTAGATATCAGCGATCCCCTCTGGAAGCATTATTTCGCTTACCCCAATCGTATACAACTGCGGCAGAGGATGCAACTGCGAAACCACAGTCAAAGTGAGTGAGATATCACCAACATCTTCCATCTGACTTGCTCCCCACGAACCTGCAAAATTGCTGTAAGCATGGACCCAATCGATGAACAGCCACCAAGCGGGATCATTGACGTAGGTCGCGTCGGGATCATTTGAGACGTAGGTCATATTGGGATTGGCGAACTTGGTAGATGAACAACGATGGCGCGTTCGTGCAGATATACCACCATCCGACGCTTTTATAGAATTTCAAGTTCATTACGTGACAGAGAATGGACTGCCCGCGCATATTAAATCCACCTTGGGCGGCGATATTACAAACATATGGATGGATGTACCCACTGGTAGCAGCACCTGGATGTATAATTAAGGTCACCTCGGTCAAATTTAGCGTCGCTGACTCACCGTCACTCTAAATGTACCGAAGCTAGCTCTGGATCGTATTGATATCGTTTAAGTCGCTCAGAACCTTCAACGTACAACCACGCTGCTCAACCTTGTTTGAGATTTAGAAGATAGCCACTAGGATGCGCGGTGTGCATGTGAGGCCCTGTGAGCGCATGGTCCATCTTTTGATGATCAAGAAGACTTACCTTCTACAGTCCGAAATTCTAAATGATGTGATGTCATAAAGTTCAGGAACATTCCCTAGACCTCTATAAGGCATAGTCTCCCCTAGGCAGACCCTAGACAAGGACAGTCCTTTAACTGTACTAGTGTAAGGCCCGATCACCAGCGTCCAATGAAGAGCAGATATCGAAAGCTGTAGTATCGCGACCAACCACTGCCAGCACTACGCATCCTGTGGCGGATTGTAGTAGCAAGGCCAATGAGGATCTCCCCTTGCGTGCCCGGATTCCAATGACTCATAACGTAGTGACGTACCAGAAGCCGGTCTCCATCTGAAAGCAGCGGGGTGGAAACGAATCTAACCCTAACACCTTCATTCCCTGTCTCAACCTCACCTTCGTTGCAAATCTCTTCATTCTATTGTCCTATTATACGCTGACGGACGCGTATACAGCATCCGGGATGAGAGCGCGTGTCCGAGAAGCTGAAACATTAACTAACTTTCGGAATGGGCAGCCCCACGACGACAAGAAACCATAACCAGAGTGTCTACACACAATGTTAGGACAGCATGAACAAGTATGATGTCGCTTACCCGTAGTTATGCACCACATGCACCTTGCCTCGCGTGGGGGCGCCCAACCACTCAACTTCGAGCCTGATTCCACCCTTTCGCGCGGGGCACAAGCCGCAGCCTGGCTCAATCATAATGGGGCGAATGTCCTCGGAGATTTCAGGACGCGGAACTAGGTACCCGTGAGCGCTGAGAATGTAACAATGTGATAAGTCGACAGAAATACCAGTCATTGGGCACTCTTGTGCCGCCGCACAACTCCTATACAGAACAAGTCAGAGGACAAATCAGGTGAGTTTCTGAGCAGGCGCACATCACCATTGCTCCTTGGTATCGTATAGGTGTACGTCCCATCAACTTCAGTCATGGTCCTCCAGAACTTGACCCAGGGAGCTCTGAGGAGCACAGTTTGCCCGCGAATTGGGGATACGTTCTTATCTTCAACGCCTCCTAGTGCGCGCGCCAATACCAGCACAGACGACAACAGCGTTGACGGTACGGTGCAATTGGGCACCCGCGTATGGACTGGTTCCTCGCTCAAGAAGCTGAATAATGTGCTGCAGGGATGTACGCACGACGGTCCCATTTTGGCAAGGAAGGAGGACAAAAGCCAATCAAGATAGACCGGGGTATTCATGCTGACGGTGCTGAAAGAGAAGCCTGTCTGTGCTGGACCGCGAAGTTCGGTGCTCTCGATATATACTGAACTGAAACGAGGAGTTAGAATAACGACAATAAATCTGAGTTGGTTTGCATACATCTGGCATATACTGAAGCCATTCAGCATTAGCGAGATCATCTCCGCGACATTCAGTGAGTGTGCCGCAAGAAACAACCCTCGGCTGCACCACCTGGTTCTGATAGCTGCCATAATACATCAAAGGTATCTTGATCAAGCTCTGGATGACTAGGGTGTGACATATATGTTCAGGCAGTCAGGAAGCAGCATACTGTGCTGTCTTTGATCGTTGTAAGCATGGCTGACATGGTGTGCACCCTGCACGTCAAAATATGCTCAGCGGCAAATATGTCTGGCGATAAGCACCTTGCGCCTGGGTTCATAATGCAGTGGTGAGGCCAACGACGCCTTTGAGGGGCGTCGTCGGCCTCACCACACATAAAAGTCAGTCCTTGATTTGCTATCTAGGGCGCCTGGGCAGCTGCGGTGCATGGAGCCAGGAGCACGTTGTTTCAGACACATCTAAATTGGCTCACCTGCACTAAGAACGATGATTTCCTTGTGCTGTTCATCGTTATTCAATTGCGCTATGGCCTACAGCAAAGGACCGGACGACTCACCAATTTGAACTTGCCAAGAGATCTGAGATCGATTTGAGGTTCATATTACGTCAGCAAACTGGCAAGATCCTTTGGACTGTGGATGCCGTGTACTGTATACTATCAACACAAAAACTTGGCAGGTATTGCATGGGCTTCTCCCTTTGTGGCGAACGACCTCTGCACATCTCACACGCGGGCGCGGGACAAGGTTGCCTCGTCGCTTTATGATAAGTAACATGGTGGAGTGATGTACGCGTTTATTAATATTGTTCAGGGTTGCACATGCGAGGGCACTCCCTCGCCACAGCTGGAGTATGCGGTATTGTCTTCCGATTTCTCAAGTATGGTATATAAATGCGATTGTATCGCTAAGTATAAGTTGTATAAGAACGTCAAGATTTAATGAGTCAAATTTTGCCACGTCCAGCGATTGCCCAGCGCAGGCTACCGCCGGCTCAGCACTGACTATGTACATGTCCCAGGTAAGAAATCAAAGAATAGAGAAACCTTGATTCGGGCAATTCCATTCTCACGTACTCCAACGATAGAACAAACCTATGTAATGCCTTCTAATAGGATCTCCCAAACATGGTCCAACGCTTTGCCCCCTGTCCACAGCCAACGCACTTCGTTTCTCCCGGCTTGATAGGAGACCATCGCTCCTGCTCGAACGGAATAGCAAGGGATTTGGCTGCGGCGCACGGCGCACGCTCGTCCTGCGGTTCCGCACTGCTCAAAAAAAGTGTTAGATGTCGTTATATATCTCCGATGTTCCCAAAAGGATCAATAACATAGTTGTCCGAATCAGAGACTGCATCAAACACTCACGCGCTCTACCGCTTCGCTCCTTGATGTCATCTTCACGTGCATCACGCTCGCACCACGGAATGACAGCACACCATCACAACCTTACTCCTCAAATGCTGCCGTTAGTGCATACAATCAACGACAGACGTAGATGTATCCACCACAAGAATACCCCATGCGCCAGCCAGCCCATTTGCCGAATCAGATATCCACCAGCAGTACCGTCGCGCAACCGAACGACATGCAGTCATGCTCCCAATTGATATACGGGTGTGCTCCTGGAAGTCATGCCGGTTTCTGCTTCGGAGTCGGTCACAAGCTTAGCGTTGAATTCCCGAATACTATAGATAAGGCGTAGTCCCAGCACAAACATCCGTCCATCCCACAAAATTTGAAGAACACCGCCATACATCAAAGACCCTACAGAAGATATCACCTATTTCAATGATGAACGGTGATCCCATACGGATGTTAGTGACCGATCGACGTACCAGGGCTGGAGAGTAATAACCGAATTGGAAGCAACAGCGCAACTACATAGCACGTATGAAACTTCAAGCTTGAGCAAGAAAAGATAGCCGCATCGAAATTACGAGCTAACCTTACAAAGTAACGCACGTGAGTTTTTATTAAAACTGTAACACAGTTCTCGATGGTCCATGCTGTCCGCGATCATCGTAGTTCGCGGAAGTGTTTTACAGCAACCCAGACCACAAGGAAAAACATGAGGATCTCCCATACAGTGCCGAGCATCCAAGTAGTGGAAAGCAGAAGTGAGGAATCCCCACCGAAATCATAACCACATTTGTAGGTGCCAGAGGGGATGACCTCCTCTTAAAACGAAGGTCGGGTAGGCTCGAGTGGTGCGACAATTGGTGAAACGGGTGGGCTCAGGTGGAGTCACAAACCGGGACAGCGACAGCAAGAAGAAATCGGCGGGAGCAGCGCTCGTGAGGAGGATAGCCGGCCTCGACATTGCAAGCTCACGGTGAGATTGAATGGTGTTTTGGAACAAAAGAGGAAAGAGGCGAACAACGAGGAAATGTTCGACAGTCGGCCCTTCTTAATGAGACTTGTGGTATTTAGTGCGCATACGGCAAATTCGACCTCGCCGATGAGCGATACTATGGTCGAAGCAGTGATAGAGCATCCCTGTTAATGGTGCAGAATTTCCGAATTAAGGGGACGTACAACCATACTCCAACTCGAGAAGTAGCTAGCAGAATCACGACTCTGATATTATTGTCATGTTGTCAATATTACTCTGCACGATATAAACATAAGCAAAATAATCTGGAGATGATGATTGACGTTCAAACCCTCAATCATGTATTCACCAACTCAGACTCCTGCCTGATATCACGTCTCTCAGCAAATTCCATTAATGACATGTCGTCCGTCGGCGAATCACTCCGTCTGCTAGCTGATTTCCAGAGGTCGATCTGCATACGGGTAGCAAGTAACCCTTGCAAGATGATCTGTGTCCTGAGAGAAGCGGGGTAAGATTTGTAGTAGTATACTCGACTTGAAAGAGTGCCTCACACTTCTATCATTGCATTATCCTAGTTGTGATCGACGATCAACACTGACCACCAGTTGATTAGAAAGACACTCACATGAGTTGCCACTCCAACCGCGCTTATCATGTTGATGCCATTTAATGCTAAAGAAGAATATTAGATCGTGTCCATCAGAAGTGTCCTAAACGAAACCCACCAAGACAAGCAGCGAAATACCCAACGTTGTGCTGTACAAGTAAAACTAAAAGCGCTCCCCGACTTGCACGATACAGTTTGGTTGCCCTGTAGACAGAAAGCACGAGAACCTCTGATGACGCAAGGAAGATTGAGTGACGGAGTGATAAAATGCAGTGGGTATACTTGCCTATCTCTAGTACGACCAGAAGTATGTACCCTGCTACCAGAGGCTGTTGTGAATCTGTCGGTAACTCACAGCCCCCGACTGTGAACGTTCAGTGACGAGGCAATGTACGCTCGTGCTGAACTCACATTTACTAATAGCGACACTATATAGTGCGAGGCAACTAAATGCTCCCGCAAGAATTACCTGAGCCTATCTCAGCCGGACGAGCATGCAGATATTAACAAACATACCAGGTAGCTCCCAGCCAAAACGTATAGAATCCGTCTCGTTTGACCCCACAACGCATATGTTCGAATGATAAAAATACCTGGTGTTCTCTGTGAGACATGATTCAATAGGATTGAGTACGGGTGTCTCACACTCAACGCACACGAGGACCATCACAAGAATCCCTAGATAACAAGGTTTTGGAGAGACGCACCTCAGCGCCGGTCATGAGAACACGAGATAGGACACACAGAGATCGACCTGATCAAGAATTGTGCACTCCTTGACGAATTGTAAGACATGAATGTAGTGCATCATGACTAACTCACCATTTTATTGAGCTTCTCCATGGTAGGTATGAACACAACTGCAACGTTTATTGTGAATACACTGCGGCCACGAAGAGATGACTTGACTTGCTCGGGATTCGGACACAACATGCGGTAAGAGAGAGTGCTTGGCATAGCCCGTATGAGGCTGTCGGGAGCGACATTTTTTGGCTTGCCCAATAAACAATCTGGACGCCATTGACAAGTCAGCATCCCGCACTTGTTCCAGGTCCACAGAGCCTGCCTCGTAGTCAAGGTGAATCACAAAATCATAAACCTGCGTCTGGTAATGAGAATATCGAAGGATGTTGTGCAATATCATGCGCACCAAAACCACCATTGTGGCAACTTCGTTAGCAGATCAAGGGTCTATAACTGATTCTTTGTTGGTCATATATGTGATCTACTCACGAAAAACGTACTCCAGAGCAAATTAAATAAGTCCGTGATTTAGGTGCGTAATGGTATAAACGCTTACACTTCCATTGAGTAGATCTATATGTGTTGAAGGTGGGTCCATGATAGAAGTGCTGGTTATCGTGTGAGGATGCTGATTTATATATGTTTGACGGTGGTCTTCGTGACAGTGATGCTAGACGCCTAGATTCTAGAATTTCATTGATAGCGAGTCGCGTAATCTGTTGGGCTTGGGCGGATCAACTGACACTGAAGCTTGGCACTGGAAGTTGATCTTGAAGGGCACCACATGGCATAGTTACGATAGAATCATAATATTTACTGTCACGGTATAAGCAAATTGGATTAGCCCACGCTCGACACTGACATGACTTTCTGCCTGTGCCCAATGCCTGCGTCATGACCGAGCGCGCGAGCAGGATGGCAAAATTTGGAGGGGCCACCACTATTCCGGTTACAGAATACTGTGAAACTGAGAAGACCATCATACCCGACCTGTGCAGGCGCCACTTGGGTGTGGTTGCAAATGCACCCAAATTGTCGCTGGGCTGTGCAGGCTTGGCCTCCCTTATGCAGACTTTTATAGACAAAGGAAGGCAGTCGTTCCTTTGAAGTGCGGGCTTGCGGGCCCGAGGGCGTTTTGGCGCTCGACAGGACCTAGACAAGTCAGGTACTGTGGTACATCAGCCAGGAATTCCGCCGGGAAATCCATCGTACGTGGTCTCATTGAGTAGAGGGCTGCCAACCTTGGTCTTCCAAGAGATTCTGAGTCTGACTCGTGCCAGCAGTGTGTAGTCGGTCCACAGAAAAGTCGTGAACTAGATTTTAAAACCCTCTGAGGTAAATCGTGGTCAATAAGTACGTGAGCAATTGCAAGCGCGCAGCTCGACGCCCAACGACTATGTAAGCTCCATCAAAACTTGCGCGAATAAAATAAAAAATAGGACACACGCCCCACATACTGTTACTAATCAAACCGTAATCCTATCTAGCGTTCATCGACATCACTCAAGTCTCATGCACAGCTAGTCCAGCAGGAACTATAGGCATGCCAGGGCAACACGACTTCCATTCCTTTTCTCCTACTATAAACATACAGGATCTACCTAATGAGATTCTTTTCATCATCCTCGAGTTCGTCGACGTGCTGGATATAGTGGTTTTGTACAAGGTGATGTGACATCTATTCCTCATGACCATCAGGACTCAACCAGGGATTAGGTGTCAAAATTATTCCACAGGCTTTTGCACGATGAATGGTATTGGAAACAGTCATACAGGAATAAGCGCATACCCCGTCCCCCTGGTCCATTTGAAGGACAGTCAACAACCTATCTTCGGAAAATCCTTGTACGAAGCGCCAGAGTGCAGCACAACTGGCCGCCTTTTGTACGGTCACCAAACCCGACTTCTCGAGTTACATTACAGTCTGCGAAGCAGAATCTCAGCATTATCCATGGACGATGGCTCATCACAGGGGATTCTCCTCTTCTATTATGCTATGATACTCGTAGCAGTGACCCTGATTGGGACACCTCACCCCGTATATTTCACCAGCCACACCTACAAGCGAATTTCTTCCGCTGTTTTTCGACGACCGCGGAAGACGGGCAAGAGCTGATTTTCGCTGTCAGCGAGACGCAGGTCGGAGCTGCTCGGCGCAAGCTGTGAGTTTGTACACTTGATGGAGTTTGTTTTACAAGTTATCAAGAGAACTTTGGCAGCAATGTGTTTACGGTTGCGATAGATCCTGACTATGGTCCATTCATCTCTGGTTATATTTTCACCCTCGATGTGCGCCCTCGTTACTCAGGAGTCTGGACTGTCACTACAGGTCCTCGCCTTCTAGTCATTTGTGCCAAGGGTTCTGAGCAGGACGATCCTCCAGTTATCTTGGATGTCAAGACATTCCAGAGGTTTCGTGCTGCAACACCTCCGCTTCCTCGAGTTAGTTTTTGAGTAGCGAGACCGTTGTTCGAATACTCTGATAACCTCCATGACAGGGTCACCTTGGGATGTTCACTTCTTACTTATCTACTTCGTCGCATTTGCTTGTTGCACGCCTCCTTGGTGGACTGGAGACCTTGCTGCAAGTATATCCTCTCTCCCAGACGCAATCAGAGTGGAGCACTGATGCCGTATGGGTATTGCATCCCTCACATGCCATGAGAACTCATGAGCTTAGATTTTGCACGTGGCATGTATTAAGGGGCCCCAAGCACGAGACCTTGACAGGTGGGATACGCATGACCCTAATGTTGAGTCTCCTCGCACCAAATTCGAGTGACGTAGCGTCGCTCAACATTGTTCGACTCCTACTGGACGCGGGAGGCGGTATATCGTTCACGTCAGAGAGGCTGCGGGCTTTACCACACGATGCTACAGTACTCGCAGATTCGTCCCATGACGGCTGCATTCGGGGGTTGGTGTGCAGCGGAAACAGGAGGCAGTTCATTCCATTCACGATTGACGACCAGGACAAAAACAGCACAGACTATGGGGAATTCAGCGGCATAATTAACAACTCCCTGTCTCTCAGGCTAGACCCAGTTTTATTCGATGGGTACAGAGGTGTTTTATGTTCAATGATAGTGATGGAGAGGGGACGTAGTTCTATTGAAGTTGTGCGATTTGATTAGATTGAGGATCCCTACACTATTTTTTCTCTCGCAACATGAAGTCGCTACCAACTCGCATTATAATACATCCTCTTTACGTATAGTTTTAGTTACTGAACTTCAATTCTCAGTCAATCATCCACTGAGACTAAGTACTAAGTACATCATATTTCAATACAACTTGTCTGGCGTCACCATCTGAGTCCGAGGAGCCAACTTTTATCTGGGATGGAGGCCTCACAATTGAGGAGTCAGGAGTGTGGATGATTGGATGACGTTGGACGGCAACACCGTGATCTGGAGGTATGGGGGCTACTACCGACTGGCAAATCATACAGAGTGCGTGCATGCATCATTCTGCAACCTTCTCCAGCTCTTTTAGCTTGTGCAGATTATCAACGAGGCCAGTATCCAGATGGCATTTGAATAGGAGTGTTGTCTCCGGTTATAACTCTCTGATCATTGTGAGGAGGTTGTTTCGTCGAATACCTCCCTCTTTCGTCATCGCAAAATTTATGCCCGAGCGCTCAGCTTCTTGGACATCATATATTGGGCTCAAAAAAGCCACTTCCTGGACAACTCGCCGTTTTCTGGCGCTGCGGATTTCACGAACCGACATTGGACTCTATATCAATCATCGCCGAGGACAATTTCTGTTTGTTGTTTCACCCAGGAAGCCAAGCAGAGTGAATGAGGGGTGCTATTTCGCCATGGGATCGTCATTGGACCAAGGCACGAAGTTGTTGCACGTTGAACCCCCCTTGCATCCAGAATTCGAATGAGGTTTCTCTCTTCGTCCTTAGCGGCCATTTCCGAGGCTTGTCGACTGCAGTCCCGTGCGAGTCACTATGGCTCACCTCCCGCATCAACCCGAAGAACCCAGTGGCCTCACCTTCTGTCGTTCGGTCGGGGATGAACACGAGTTCGCTTGAGAAGAATGAACACTCGTCCAGTGGCAGCGATCCCGTGAAGGACGGATGGGAGTGGCGCGTCGCAGTGGGAGTTTTTGAACAAACGGCCCGGGAGCGATTACGTGTTTGAATACCTAGAACCACAGAGTTTCAATTTGTCTCTGTCGAACGGCCATCTATTTATCAAGATTTACTAATCTATAACCAGTAAGCCCTCTATACTTTGTTAGCTTGAAGTCGAGCGATATATGTCGCAAATGTATGGTGCAATGTTGACATCTGACCTTTCATAGTTTCGTTGTGCGCTTGCTCAACGAAGTATGATCATCCTTCTGCCGGATTGTTCGTTTGTTGGGGATGTACCGACCTTTGACGAAAATCTCAAGCCAAATGCTCTAACACTGGTTGATGAAGATTCCGTTTGACGGGGCCCCAGTTCTTGACATATTGATCTGTGCACGTTTTGTCTGTTGGATGGAATCGAATTCACCCATTCACGAGGAGTTCTCCTGCGGGACATCAGCTCTGGAAATTTCGCGACGGGCGTCGGGGAGAGTCCCACATCGTCTATTTATTCGACTTTGATTTGGTGAAGCTTTACATCGACTCGTCCACAGGAGCACATATGCCGTATCGTGAAGGCCGTGTTGCGTTGGGAACCCCGCGGTATTCCAGCTATAATGTACATTTCAGACGAGGTTCGTGAATATCATCATAATTCCTGCTTGAAGCTAACGAGCGAGGTGGAGAACAAGGTCAGCGAGACGATCTTGAAGCATTGAGGAACGTCCTACCATATCTCCTGCAAGACTGTCTACCATGGCAAGGCATCTACGCACCAAACATTGAGGCCAAACTACTCAAGATGAAAACTGGTTCAGCATTCCGTGACCTGCTCGTGCGCTCTCCTGTGGAATCCAGGACGTACTTCGATGGTCTGAAGTTTGAAGAAGCCGAACTACGCATTGTTGAGACAGCTCTTCATCCACATAATATGGATAGGGAAAAGTGGACAAACGCCATGTTCGACTGGGTGGATGGAAGTTCTCGTAATGGTGCACTGGTGCCTGAGGACAACATACCCGACCCTAAATCAATTGTTATCGGACCACGGAAACTTAGGAGGCAGTACATCAGTATCAGTCGATGATGACAGCCAACAGGTCTCGCCGCCGTCCAAGCTAAAAGTGAATTGCATGCATGATGGTCACGGTGAAGGCAATCAGTTACAAACTAAATCTGGCACTGACTCAGCTGGTCCCTGGCTAAAGCATCATGGCAGGGGCCCTATGAAATTTTCGATACACAGGCGGCAGGAGACGGGACGAGAGGACAGGTTATGGCATAGAATTACATATAGGGTACCACAAATGTACTTTGATCAATGTCATGGTTTGAAGTTTGAAGAAATGGCGAATTACGCATCATTACAGTTGTTCATCCAGATAATGGACACAGGGAAGGGTGAGGATACCATGTTTAATTGGATGGATGGAAGTTCCTATAAAGGTAAGTACTAAATATGCAGCTGAGGAGTACTACGAGTGTCAGAAATGCCCTGTCAGCAGATGCGTATATGCTCACCTCCGCAATGGTATCATTAAGCTGTGCCTCGGTATATTCAGCACTCAACCGAACGTCAATGAGAGCGAGTTCTTCCCCATCATCCCCGTCTTCGTCCGAGTTAGGTGGGAATGAACCAAACTAGAGAGTCAACCACTCGTTCTATGCGAAAGCCCTACGGCTCCCAAGCACCCGAGTTATGTTGAGAGACCGGTCGAGTGTGGTCAAAAATAGTGATTGTTGATATATAGTATGCCGAGGCTGAGACAACGGGACACGGCCTCTAGCCCGGAGTAGGGTAAAGCAACCAGCCGAAACACTGTATAAACGATGAGTATATTCAGTTAGTTTAGATATAATATACTGGCAAAACAAGGCATGAAGGGACAAGGACAGGGGTGCTCGTAGAAAAGTTAAACGGATCATGGCACTGGGCAATACGTACAGCGAAGATATCAAAAGCAACCCGACTAACCTAATATTGACATGGAAGACGTGCAAAGAATGAACTGGGGTAACCGAGAGACAAAGAGATGAAGGAATAGTTAGTTGACGAAGGTGGTGAGGAGCTGATGGATAAAAGTGCGCAACAAATAGTCCCGGACCGACCGTCGGTCAAATATATAAACCGAAATGATCCTAAGAGCGATGTATCGTGAAGACTGATGCAAGTGAGGATTGTGGACAAAACGAATTTGCAAAGTTATAATGGCAGCGCTTCACTGAAGGATATAACAGTGCATGCTGTAAACCCCCCGGGCCGTAGCAGCACCCTGGTCACAAGACATAGTACGAGGGTAAATGAAAAGATGCGATGGACTTGGTGGATTGCGTTGTTGGTCACGGTCACGTGAGTCATGACTAGGTCAATGACCAGCTCATGGCCACACCACGTGACCTTGTCCTTATAACGCGCCTGCTGTGCGCTCCGACCTACCACCTACTTTTATTCCCAATGGAATCCAACCTCGAACTTAACTGCTTCATCTTGGGCGATGACCCCGACAACAGCTTCCCAGTGGAGATTGTACAGACACGCACCGTCAGTGACTTGAAAAAGGCTATCAAAAATGAGATGAAGCATGAATTCGATGGTGTTGATGCTAACCGTCTCAAGCTATGGAAGGTGAGTGATCTGATGCCACGATCTGGCAGGTTGGTGCTGATGATGTGACACTCTAAGGTTGATATTGACCCGGAAAAGGAGGAGAATTTGGATCTCCCGCCTGATGCCAAGAAGCTTAAAGCGTTAACCCGACTCTCCGAAGTGTTCACCGTTCAACCGGAGGACCGACACCTTCATATATTTGTGGAATGCACCGTCGTACAACCGTCACCTGCTGGTGAGTTGGCTGTCAATATCGCCACTCTTTCATCCATACTGATTGCGGTCTGATTAACGTGTGCTCTGCTAGCCAACCACCTGTCCATCACGCTCAACTGCTTAGTCTTAGGCGACAATCCCGGACACAGCTTCTCAGTGGAGATTGTACAGACACGCACCGTCAGTGACTTGAAAAAGGCTATCAAAAATGAGATGAAGCATGAATTCGATGGTGTTGATGCTAACCGTCTCAAGCTATGGAAGGTGAGTGATCTGATGTCACGATCTGGCAAGTTGGTGCTGATGATGTGACACTTTAAGGTTGACATCGACCCGAAGAAGGAGAAAAAGTTGGATCTCCCGCATGATGCCAAGGAGCTTGAACCGTTGACCCGACTCTCCGAAGTGTTCACTGTTCAACCAGAGGAAAAACGCCTTCACATATTCGTGCAACGCGCCCCTAGTAGGTGGAACTAATTCGATACGGCGGCTGAGCTAACAGCTGCCTCCAAGGCGGCTCCCGTAGTCATTCGCAACTGTCGCCTTCCGCACTCCTGCACAGGACACAGCAACTTCGTTCGGAGTACAGCAAGAAATTTCCCAAGCGAGCTCCTTCCAGTCAGGGTAAACCTGCGGATTTCAAAACCATACAGGGAAATTCGGTCCACACCATTCACTGGAATCGACCCCCCCCGGCTGCACGTACTATACCCACCACGTTACTCCATCCAATTTTTGGTGAATTCATGGACGACTGTCAAAACCACACGCCAACGCCAGACGATCACAAGCTGGTCATGGCATTGTCGGCGGCTATGTCCGGCTTCTTCAAGGACGAAGATGATCGAACTGGCGAATTCCGTGAGCTCCTACTACAGCACGACATTGACCTAAGGGGCACGTCAATCAACAAGACTCCCTACAACACCGACGGTGACATACAGTACAAAGGTTTCCGTTACGCCATCGTCGAAGTCAAAAACGAGATGGGGTCCACGACGAGCGAACCCCACATGCAAGCCCTTTCATATTATATACATTCCACCATTCCTTTCGTGAAGGACAAGCCTGCATTTAGGTTTCCCTGTATAGCGATCACACTTTTCGGTAGGTTTCCAGTATTTCACAACTCACAATGCACTGATCACAACTTAAACAGGACCGCATATTGATTTCTCAGCCGCTGTTTGGAGCACCCGTCCGAACATGCAGGTGATTTCGACTGCTTTGCCTTTCTTTTATCATGACAGCGATACCAACATGCGTGTGATGGTCGCGCGGCACATTGGTGCGCTCAGGAAAGCTCTTCAGTCTCTCTTGAAATGTTACGAGAGCATGTCATCAAACACTACGTCCTCTTCTCGGTTTCTGGACTCTGAATTTCCAGATCCCACGTTTCCATACCCGTATTCTTTCACTTGCATCGAGACATCGTCGAAGTGTCATTTCACATACGGCCATCAATTGGATCCTACCAAACTACTCTTTTCCGCAAAGACAACCGATGACAAGTCGCTCTGCATCAAGTTCGCTCGTCACTACTCTAAGGAAGTACACCAATCATGTGCTTCCAGCGGCTTCGCTCCGGCACTCCATGGCTTCGAACTCCTACCAGGTGGATGGTACATGATTGTGATGGAGATGATCACAGAGGATTACTGTTGTCTCGGGGATCTTTCCGCTCCTTACCCTCATCACGCCGCGCTCGCTGAGGGACTCGAATCTCTTCATCAACAAGGTTATGTCCATGGAGACATTCGGGACACAAACGTTATGGTAAAAAGGACCTGCGATCCCGGATTCAAGTTGATAGATTTTGACTGGTCCGGGGAGATAGGCAGAGTCAGATACCCAATGAACGTATATCGAGGAGATCGTCTCTGGAGACCCGATGGAGCGAAAGATGGAGAGCTTATCATGGCTGAGCATGATATTGAAATGTTGCATGCCATGTTTCCAGGAGTTCCCCTTGAGAAGTAACGTACTATAGAGAATACATGGGTGGTTCCAATATTGCATAATGAATAGACAGACATTATAGGAACAAGCGATCCCCTTCGGGTGGCAGTACGCAGTGGGTGCAAGCTATTGCATGCACACTTACTCTTTTCAAGTTCGCGCAATCAAAAGTTGGTTGATTCTGAGTGATAATGTGGATACTCGCGTTGCTCGCCAGGTCTCCTTCTCACTGCAAGTTATCAATTTCGTGAAGAGGAAGAGAGCAGAAACAGCGCCGCTCTTATCTGAAGAGCCACAAATATCGATAATCTACGGAAGACTGCGCCTCTGAGACCTAACGACAGGTGATAAACATAAGGGTTATCATGCTAATGCGCGAAATATGGTCATGATAGAGCGCATGAACCTATACTCCCGGGATCTCATTGCAATTTGGGTCTATGCATGCAGCTCTGCCGCCAGAAACAAACTTGGTTTCTGCTACGCCCAAGTTAGAACCCGTTTTGTGACGTCGCAAATATGCGAGACGCGAAATTAAGGGCACTTTGCACGAACTCCTTGCATGCAGGAAGAAGTTATCCTCGTATGTTGTAGTAGATCGACAAGCATCATCAGTGAACCGATGAACATATTAAAATGTCATAGTAGACTAGCTATATATTGATAACAATCACTTCAATCTCCATAAATGTGGCGGTGGGGGTTGTATATAAATATTTGACCTTACATAGGAACGATGCATTATCATGGCAGCCAGGCAAGTTGTGCTGTGCTCGCCGCGTCGCCCTCTGCTTAGATTATCTTGCAAACCAAATATATAACGCAAACCAACGAAGTGAAATGTAGGTATATAAATGCCAGGGCGACGCAAAAGTTGCTAACAAATATTGCTGCGACATCCTTCCGTCTCATGACAACCAGCAAACCAATATGCCTCGTGCGAGAGCTGGAACTCTTCATACTAGTCACGAATCGCTGGTGTTAATATTCGACTAGATAATGAGAAAAAGCGAGGTTCACGTTTGACAACATGTTCACTTGGTAAGATACAGGGCACTTCATTCCAAAGTGGTAGGCACTTTGCCCAGGCTGACTGAGATTTCCATCATATGCTTCACACACAGTCCTGCGACTAGTTCACATTATCTCCATCATCAATGTCTTTGGTCAACGATGCACTTCCAACGCTGCTTATAAGAGTGCAGTCACAATGACACTAGGGCTGTTCACCGTACGCCATACGACGGGACTTTACGGGGCCGTAATACGGTCGCCGTACCCGTACCGTTGGTTGTTTCAACCTTGAGTTGACGGGACGGGGTACGGGTATAAAGGCCCCGTATTTTGCCGTATTTGTACGGTCGTATACGGCCGTATTACGGTGTAACTTATACATGCAGTAGCCGCATGTCTTATTTCACAACAAGTCATTCCGGACCTGATCCTCACACTATGGAGATCCTCAAAGTACTGCCAGTGGTATGTTCTCTACTATAATCTCTAATCAACCCCACTCTAACATGTTCTATGTCATGTCCAGATCATATATTCTTTGATTACTTTGCCCCGATCGGTACAAGAAGCGATCGAATGTGACAATAGATGAATTCGAGCACTACTTGAAGCTCCCGCAGGAGGATTTCGATACTTGTGACCCCATTCAGTGGTGGGCAGGTCGTCGTGCACAATTTCCCAACCTTTCTCGTCTCGTGCGTGATGTTCTTGCAATCCCTGGTGAGTGTATAGCCTATCTAAAACATTCGTAGTATTTAATTATTGTCTTCGCACTATTTGCAGGGTCTGCTGTTGCCGTTGAACATATTTTTTCTGGGGGTCGGGACACAGTCTCTATGCGGCGTGCAAGCCTCAAGCCCGAGACAATCAGGACGCTAATGTTGGTGAAGGCAAAGCTTCGTTTGGCTCGTGCTGCAGTCCAAGACCTCGTTTAATGTACCGTATGTACCATATACTACCGTATACGGCCGTAAAGCACACCGTACTGTACCGTCAGCATATTTTTTTTCATCCGTAATAGACGGTTATGTTTTAGCTTCATACGGCGGCACACCGTATACGGTACGGCCGTACGCCGTATACGGTACGGTGAACAGCCCTAAATGACACCTTGGAAATTCTACATAATGTTGCTTATGATGTCCGATTTTCACGCTCACGGGCTGGCAGAATATTTGTGAACTTATGGTCTACATTGTCGGATTAAACAACATATTGCGGTGGCGCTTGATCCTCCGTAAGGGTATATGAATTTTAATGGTCCTTCACCAAAAAACCAATCCGCAAACTCTGACTCAAGAGGTGCATTTGGTAGGTAGAGGAAGTGCGGTAGGTATTGGCACCTCAAAATATGTGTCAGGTGATTCCACAGTCGATAAAGAAAATACCTGTTCTGAATATACATAATTCGGTGATCAACTTTTGCAATTTATTCATGATTCCACACTGCCTGAGCAACGACCGAACGTATTGCAGAAATGAGACAGCGCTTATCTCTCAGATACTTTGCAACTTTGTTCTGAAAACAGATGCAATGCACCACCCAGACACTGGTAGTGACTTCATACAATAGATTAAACATTACCCCGAGTCAAAGACAGTGTAGGTGTTACGCCCAGAGACCAAAACTGTGAAATTGTGCCCAGTTCTAAATGCAACATGAAAAGCCTTCTGCGAGGAAACCTGGCAGCAACCAAGACTAAGGCGCGCGGTTCTGGAGTTGCCTTCTCAGAGCATGTTCAGTGTATTCCGATCAACATCAGCAAGGGCAAATAATGATGGCAATAATTGTTCCTCTGTTCAACTGGCACTCTAGATACAACAAATCGAGCGTAGAATAATGATTTACTGCTTGGAGACTGATGACCACGATGATGGAGTTGTGAAGAGATTGTGAAGTACGTCCACCATTTCATTCAGCAAGTCATCCGCAGCCTTCCTCAGATAATGTGGCACCTTGAACAAGTTGCAGATATCCGTCACGAAAGCAGATTATTCCCAGAAGAAAATTTGTTTGTTAACTCTGGTATCCACTCGAATGTGGTTTGATATACCAATAGGAACTACAATTCTGTCACTAGGCTACCCGATGCGCTTCTTGCACTCAATGATCTCCAATCTATATGACAGTGAATTTACATTAAAACAATTATTGTAAAGTGTAGATATAAATGACAGAACACAAAACAACGACCGAATTAGTCTGAGTCAAATGTGGCATCCTCCAACATCCTTCTCTGCTCGGTTAGTGTTGTGATGGACATATGGGACACAACCTCTGCCGTCAGGTCCTCGTGATGATTTCTTCCAAAAATTTTCCTAAACGGTAATATGATTTATCTGATATGTAAGCGATGATGCAGCGTTACCTAGTCCACCATTCAAGAAGTTTGTTCACCCTATGTTGTGCGACGGGGCCAGGGACGTCCTCAAAAAAGTCCACAATGTTATTCCAGAATGCTTTGTAGTCGAAGTCACCATCTACGGTGCACCAAGATGAGACACTAGATAGAGCAAAACAAACCTGCAAAATATTGTGGGCCAGACATCGGTATTCAGCGGTGGGTAATCAATCACTTGTACTCACTTGACAGCAGACATAAGTGATGGAGCGGGGGGTAACTTTCCTCATGTTGATGATTGAGGCCACACACATTTTAACCTTGACCTGATTTAGTGCCCACTGGGCGTGCCTGTTGTTCTCGAGGATGTTGGCTCCATTACCATCACCATCAGCTTCTCTGGTGGAAGACGGAGATGTAAATGTGGCTTTGAAAGCCTAGCACCGCAACAATTTTGAGTAAATATTTACAACCACGATGGAGTGCTAACCTGAACTAGAATCTTGGACTTGAAGAGACCTTGCTCGAGATCATTACTGCTGACCGAGTAGTTCTCGTACATGAATAGTGGCCAAGAGTTTTTGGATACAATGTAATCCATTGTTCTCTCACGAATCCTGGCCTTCATGCTGCCTGATGATCAGCATTGTGTAATAGTTGACAGTAGTTGACACTCACCAGTCATTACCCCAGTCCCACTTGGCAGGACAGAGTAACTTACCACAAACGTCGTGCATGAAGCCGCGCGACTGCTTGTCATTGGATTTAAGTATATAGGACGGACAAAAGTCTTGATTGACCCAGGCAGCGATGAGGTCCTTGAGGGTGGAAGTGTTGTCACCGTGGCCCGCATCTGCCCCTCTTTTGAGCTTTGAATTATTAGTATGCAGTGCAAAAAAAAGCTTTAAAATTGAGAGTGCGCACCTTTTTAAGCATTTCTTCGCAGTCATCAATGTCAAGTTCTGCGAACCTGTCATGCAGCCACGGCAGAACCTGCACAAGTGCTATGTAACCGCGTTGCAAGCGTTCTTGTCTGAATGATATAATTAAATGTATTATGGAACAAAAAGGCAACAACCTACTCTGCAGTGGCGTCCTCCGAGCCCTCCTCGTACCTGCGATCATTCTCGGCAATTAGGTCTTCCAAGCTAGTATAGAGGACAACCATGCAACGAATTGCCCTGCCTTGAGCGACGTAGTAGTTTGTCTTTCTTCGAGGGTCAATCAGCAGGAAGCATGTAGTGAGTAAGATGGAATGTGACGAACCTTTGTTTGGTTCCTCTTTCTTGCTTCACCATCTGTAGTTCATCTTCCAATGCAGCGATGCGGCACTTGGCCCTTGCCTCCACGGAGGTGGGGACTGCCCCAGAGAGGTCTGGAATTGTGAGGCCACTATGTGTCTCATTCTGGTGGTTAGGCTCTGATGCAGACATGGCAAAAGTGAGTAAAGAGTCAAGTGAGAGAAGATATGGGTAAGAAAACCCACCTGAACCGTTATATATACTAGCTTGCTGCCCGAATCCATATAGAGAAATTCCTAATCAGGATATGGCGGAAAGGAATCTGCAATTAGTTTTTTTTTTAAGCTGAGACCTAAGCGAGTCTCCTCCATTGCTTGAACTATGGCATCATAACGTACTATTTCTCACTTGACTCATGGTTGAGCTTTGATGGAGATGCGACCAATCCATCCGCCCAGTAAGCCGATAAAGAGACGAGGCACCAAGAAGACAAGAAAGAACATCATTCTGTCAAAAGATTAACCACCAACTTGAACACATGGAATGTAAATGGAAACGCACCCCCAAATCAAAAGAGCAAATGAGAATACAGGTCAAGAAATTGAAAGGGAACTTACCACCGCCTTAGCAGAGCTTCCCCGACTGTCATTAACTTGTCCAGCCAAGATCAGTGAGACCAATGACAAGCCCATGGTGAGACAGACATGCTAGGACGTTTGAGTGGGACAGATAGGACTGGGAGAAAACTGATACCAACTCAGCAACCATAATGGTCACTAGACTGGGATTGGCAGTTATTGCGCAACAACAAAAGCAAATACAACTCATGAATATTATTCCAGCACTCTACACCTCGAACATGAGCAAATCGAATTTGTGGTCAGAAAATGACATGTCTCTCATGATCAGTAAAGTAGCAGCAAGATTGGTCTTATGGTTGATGGCACACTGAGCAGACTTGGCGTTTGGTGATCACATGCGTCATTTGTCAATACTACCAAATATTGATAACATCGGAAGCAAAACTTAGCATCCACAATTAAAAGCGAGTTCTCAGGTTACATGCTAAAATATAGTGTATATGTTGACTTGATTTGATCTCATGGTCGAGACTTCAGTTAGAAGATCTCCCCAAATAGTTTAGTCCAGTGCCAGGTAATATAAACACCCCCTCACTTTCAAGGGACTCATGTTCATTCCGAGCATGGCTATTGTCTTGCATCATGAAGATGCACATTAGTGGTGGCATTTGTCGCTTCAGGCTCTTGGATTGTTGGTGGTCATTTCTTTCTCATTCGACATCCTTTCATCTGTCTCGTTCAGACTCCTTGTTCTGCAATCATCACACCAAATGTTTCGCTCTTGCTTTGTCTCATGGAGTCTCCCTGTTCTCCCACAAGCTTTGGTGCATATCCCTGGTTTGTTGCAACTTTCATTTTCTGCCCTTAGATGCTTGCTATGTCTAATCATCCCATGTAATACAATTGAGATGATCTAATCAGATTTATTGACCGATCAGAACTTGTCAGCACTTTTGAGGCGAAAAACTATGCTAGGGTGCGAGCTATCTACCCAACACCCATCATCTGACTTGCAGATGATTTTCTCCAAGGCCACCAACGGTATTATCAACTTGTTCTGCTTTCCGCACTGTAGCAGGATCTGTGTGGCTCATCATCAACCTCCCTTGGACGGAGTCCATATGATATTGCCGACTGGTTCTCAAGTTCAAGGGAGCCTTTGTTGACTTTGTAAGCATTTCCTCTTGTCACCTTTCTCAAACCGGAGTAGCTCCGGTGTCCTGAGAGCAACCGCGTGCGAATGGCGACAAACGTGTCTGACATTAAGCCTAGCCATGAAAGAACATCAGGGGTATCAAGGTCACGAAGCAACTACGTCTACTGAATACGATGGACAAAAATAGTGCCAAGGATCTCTGGGATAATGGGGGACTTTGTGTATATCACTTGAGAGGTCATCCCCATTGACAGCGCCTAGTTCCATACAGTACACGAACAAAGACATGTATTCTTCGACACCTGCAGACTGAATGAGACATTTAATGCTTTCTCTTGGTATGGTGTGGGTGCCGCACAACCACAGCACCACGACCAACACCTCACTGTCGCCCACCTCCACACCAAGAACAGGTATTTGCTGGTTGCCCCCCAAAAATCTGAGTCGCATTGGCCTTCTGCTTCTTACCTTTGAGGACTGAAGTGTACCACGTCGAGTGACATTCATAAGCTGTAAAGTTCTCCCATAGCCGAAATAAGCTGCTTACCTTTGGAGGCTGAGTCGTACCACGCCAAATAACATTCGTAGGGGGTTTCTGTCATCGCCGAAACAAGTTTCTTAACCATTTGTTCAAGGTTGACCTGAAAGGTAATAGCGGGGTCTTGGAGAAGGTCAATGTTGATGTCGGGTTCGATGTCTCGGGCAAACGTGATGAGTCTCTGTTGCATTGTGTGGGCTCCCCTCTCGATCATTGCAACAGCCACATCCATATCTTCTTCAGGATAGATGGTCTGTGAAAAAAAACAAAAACATTAGTTGAATGCAATACTTGGGAACATAAGTATCTTACCCCTTCTGCCGTCAGGTTGTCATCGTTGGTTTTGATGTCAATCAGTTGGTCATCACCATGGACCCAAACCTTAAACTCCACAGACCCCAGGGAGCACCATGTGTGCCTGAAGACGACCACCAGTACATCAAGAGCAGGGGGTGACTCGTCTTGCATCAGGGCAATGAAGTCATCTGATGTCTCAAGAAACAGCTGACTCAGCAGCTCCTGCCATGCAGGCGACAATTTCTCTGGTGAATGAAATGGAAATTCCTCCTTGAGGAGCGCTGCAATTATCAAGAGTAGATACAGGTTGGCCTGAACCGTCTTTGTCAGTTTTTCAAACAGGGAAAAGTCGTCTTGGGAGAAGGCGGACTCTCCACTCATGATGATTGTTGACGACCGCTTGTGGTTCAGCACGTTGTGAAAGGGGATCCTTTGGTCAGGTACGATGCCCCGTGATATACATATGTTGTTTTGTATATTGATAGTGATGGCCCATTCATTGTAGGGAATGCACTTGAAGAAGTCAGAGAAGTCTGAGTGGAGAGCTGTGAATGGCACTTTGTGTAATGCCGATGGCATTTCTACCAGTAGAGTGTTGTCTTCTGCGATATATGTTAATCTGTAGCGTCATAGTAAGAATCAACCAGGAATACATCCACATCATAAAGTCACCTTGGTTTTAAGTTTATCTGAGAAGTTTCTTCGATGAAACGCTCCAGTTTGTCGTATTCCACTTGCCCAACACTAAAGAACTGCTGAAAAGTGATGAATCAGGTCAGCATCACCACCCATCGATATCACAATGGGAGCTTACCGCGTACTCCATTTCACGATTGGGCTTTGCAATAAACTTGAGGACCTTCCTGCATATGCTGTGACCTTGAATATGAAAATGAGTTCAGTCTACATGATAGGATTAAACTAAACACAAACTTGACATTGAGATATTAGGGTTAGGCAAGGCAGTTTGACTAAACTTATCGAGTATATAATCCAGTCCATCTGATTCACTTGTACTAGGAGTAGGAAAAGTATGCTTATTCGGGTTTGTTATTGGTGTATCGGATGCTTTGATAGTGTGTTGAGTTGCGAAAGTACACCCAACTGGATCCTCTCTGGCTTTGAGTGATGATGTTGATCTGAGATAATGGTGTTTGTCTTCAGGTTGAATAACCCTGGGTTTGTTATTACCTCGTCTGGTGCCAAGAGATGTAGAAAAGGGTTTCACTACAGTCGTTGACATGATGTGACTGACTTCCAAGCACTGAAGGGGGTGGTGGCTCATCGGCCATCAATGCTTAGCTAATGGGGAAGTAAACTGTACCACTGTATATAGTATTGGTAAAAATAATACCATTCATTAAGCAATCAGGAGTTCCAACAGGTATTTCTACAATTCAGGAGGGTTATAGAGACACATGAATGAAGGGGAATGAGGGAGGTGAAAGGTGCTATTTGTTCTGAACATGACTCGACTTGGACATGCAGTATTTCTTAGTAGAAATGCTTCAATTATAAATTCCAGATAAGGCGTCTTTAAAACGCCGGACTAAGTCATTCACTTGAAAAGACGATTCATCAGCGACAATGGTGCGAGGAGTAACCTCATGATCAGCACCATGCGACGTGTTGGACCTGATCCAATTGCGACTGTGACAGCTTGAGGGCGGGTCTATGGTTGTTAAATGATCTCATCAGCTCCATCACTTTCGCTGCAGCTTATGAATGCGCACAGACCTATGCGAGACAGTCACCATGATTCTGGACCGAATGGACAGGATGGGTTCACAAGTCACAAATCGTGAGTGACGGTCCGAGTCGGTGAACAAAATAACTACTGAGAAGCCTTCGGGCTTCCTTTCTTCATGGGAGTGAGTGGATGGGGATACCATGAACATGTGGGAGCGTAAACAGACAGGAGGGATTGTCGACGGAGGAGGTAACAGGGGGATGTCTGGGTAGAAACTTTGGTCGCGGAAGCTTTCACACCATGCTTGGGTTCCCGGCAGGAATTTGGTATTTGTGGAATAAGGTGTGACGACATCATGAGATGTGACTAGGGGTAATGGGAGACCGCATGGGAGTAGAAAGCGACATGGCAAGTTGTGAGGACTATGGGGAAAACCCTAGCTGGAAATAATATATTTCTTCTGGCACAAAAGCCGAAGAGTCTGTGTCCATTTGTGAGGCAGGTATTGAGCTGGTGACTTTGACATGCCAGGACGTGGGTCCAGGAGGTGTGATCACTAAGTCTGACTCTTGTGATGGCGACCTGAACAGGGGGGAAGTCAGCGGAGTTGGGGAAGATCTTCTTGGCAGTGTCGTGAACATCCTACCTGCAGCCTTGCAGAGCATCATTTCCCCATGCTAGCCAATACCTACACTCACAGCCCGGAGTCATTCCGAAGAGCCACGAACAGTTCCAGATAGTTGCGGTCAGTTACGCACCTTCACGCATCATTGCGGTGGCTCCACATACTGGGTTACGATCCGCATCACTCCGCATAACTGTACCGGTCCCTCGCATCGTCCTCCCATGTCCTGTCCACGTCCATCCAACCCCACTGGTGCGTTATTAGTCTCTCCTTGTCACCCATTGATCGTTTGCAGCCTCATTTACATACTTTTCCCATACATGAGGCAGACTTAGCGCTATTACATGTTACATCATTCGGGCTCGCTTGTACATATGCGGTTGCCTATACCGTCCCGGATTCGTACACATTTACTTATATACGGACTGAGGACTCGTATCTCAGCACTTTTCTACATTCCCTTCCTCTGAGTCGGTGTTGCAGGAGTCACTGGCCTTAGTTACTACGCTCTAATCCTTGTGCAATTTGATTGCTGTTCTCATCTTCACGCGCGAGCTCCGCATTAAAGCATTCGACTACCGCTAGTTTATACCTAGGAACCTCGTCGCAAATACCGGAGTAGTTTCCAGCACACTTCACATTCGCATTCCGCATACCCGGTACCCATACCTGTTCCACCCGTCATACCCGTCACTCGATACCTGGTACCTGGATTCGTATACCTGGCCTCCACTCAGTTATATCTGCACTCTTTTACTCCACACCCGCACCGCACTCACTTCACATCCGCATCACGTCTTCTCGCATCTTCGCATCTCCAACAGCAGTCGTCACATAGGTCTCACACCCAACCGCATTTAGTCCCTTCGCTCTTACTACAGGAGGAACTGCTCTCAGAGCTATCCCTTTGGGTCGACTACTAAATTCGCACCAACCAGGATCGACGCGCTATCACTATAGCGAGTTTCAACGATTTCTCCCACAGCGGGGTGCAATGGGCTTTAAGGGCACGACAAGGCATATGGAACGGTATTTGGCTTCCAAATAGAACAGGTCTGCTCAAGTCTGCACATCCAATTGTGCGTTTTGAAACGGGCAGAGGGTTAAATTCAAGCGGCTCAGTGTCTTTTCGCACAAGAGACTCAGGCTTGCCGCTTGCTTGCATGCGAGAATTAGTGGCTTCTCGTCCGAATTGTGGGCATAAGGAACACAATGACCCTCCTTCCTCTTCCTCCCAGTCCCCTCTGGTACGTTTCAGTGGTCTTGCGCTAGGTTGAGTTTGCCGTGGAACTTGTGGAACAGGCACGATGGGCGGCAGAGTACTCTCATATGCAAAATCTCGCACTTTAATGCCAAGGGACTGGAGTGTTTCTATGGTGGGTTGTTGAGAAGATGGTCTTAGAACTGCGGGCTGCACATCGCTTGGGACTGTGAAGTTCGGTGGCTTGAGGGATGACATGACAGGACTACTGTTACGACAGAAAGTCATGGTGAGTCAGGACCAGATGGATGCGGTGCGAAAGAGAGGTGCGAGGCATCAGATGGACGGCAGACATGCTGCAGGGTGTGATAAATGAGACAGAAAGCTAGAACTGCAGAGAGAATCTTGGCGTAAATATGCTCCTATGTATGGAAGTTCCAAATAAGGACAGCCCGAGCCTGCCTGAGCGGCTGAGCCAAAAGATCCTGACAGATCTCTGTACCTAATCTTACATTAGTTCTGGCCAAGGCTGCCCAATATAGAAGTTCCTAATTAGGACGCACTTAACATCAGCAAAACCCTAATTGGGTATGCAGCACTGTGCAGTGCTGCCTATATGGGAACTTCAAACAAGTGTTTTGCTGATGTGTTTTGTCATTGGGGCTGCTCTCAGTTCACGGACTCAGCTGACACCAAATGTCATGACTTAATGTTCAGCAGGCACCTGGCATCCGTCAACACTCGTGAATAATGTGCTCGTCTGTGGCCTGACAACAACTACGGTAAAGTCACTATTGAAAGTAGCCTAATGATTCAATGAATCATTCTGTTCTAGCCAACGCATAAAATCATCAAAGACCTCAGTCGCACGGTCATGGGATGATGCACTTGCTGAGAGGGGTGATGGTGGTGGTACTAAGGATGGACTTGGAGGGGACAATGACTCGGATGGCTGCAGCGGCAATGACTCGGTGACCGCGCTGCCACCGTTACTACTAGTAGCAGCTTGTGTAGGCACATTGTAATAGCGGAACTTGTCGGGCATAGCCATAAGGTTCCTGCCAACATGGTTGAACAGTTGTGTTTGGTGGTGAACCATTCTATTGAGTGTTGCAGGGTCAAACTGAAGGATTTGAAGGGGTTTGGATTTGGGTTTGGATGTACGTTCTATTTTTTTACCATGTCTCAGCATATGAGCATGAAGAGAAAAAAATTAACATACCTGCTGGCATTGTCTGATGGTTACCAGTCTATACGACCTCAGACTCAAGGGCAGCGATGGTACTCCACCGAGTTCAGTCCCCATATTCAAAGCTTTAAATCATGTGTACCATTACTCAATTTTACATATTACATTGTGACGGAGGAATTGAATATCTTTGGGGTGCCGGACAGGTATGAATACATGATGTGACAGGGGTCATAGAAACTCTATCAAATGTAATATGAAGGATGTTGTGTACACCTCCTGGAACAACACCAATAAATTGATGTAATAGACGGGCTTGAGGCATTGTGGAACAAGTCACTGCATCGCTCCTCAAAACAAGCACGTAAGGGGACTTATCTTCCGGTGTCACGCACCAAACGTGTTTGGTAGCGAGAACATGGTTTTTATCTTCATTTCCCATAACATTCCTTATGCACCATTTCATTTGTTTCCCTTCCTTTCCCTTAATTTTTCGATTTTCAAGTGATTTTCAACAGTATTACAGCATCCCGCATTTTTACGGCATTTCGCATTCAACGAGGTTCATTCACCTTTCCCCCATTCACACGCTTCCAATGCTCTCCCATCTTCACCCACTACACTCTCAGACAACCTCAGCATCAGCCAGACCATGCCAAATTGCACCAATACGTTGAAAACCATGTCTTTATTCAACCTGTCCTCATCACCCTACCATTTCCAATCCTCTTCAGCGGCTTATATTCGTCGAACCATTCAAACCATTATCCACTCGCACCTCACCTCCATGATCACTGTGGACACCATGCCATTCCATCCTAACGCTCACCAGAGATTGCAAACAACCAAGTCCCTATGCAGATGACCAATCCCTTTATCATGCTGGGGAAGTGTCTTACAGACTGTGTATATCCCATGATCCCTGCATGTCGACATTCTGCACCAACAACCACATGACATCTCTGCAGCAGAGCATTCGGATCATCACACCATCATGGCATCATAGCATCATCACTCCATTCCATTCTCCACTGCCCATATGCTGCATCATTGCTGTGTCACAGCTCTTGCATCATCACTGCACAGCACTTTGTCATGCTTGCATAGCAATTGGTCATGATGACTCAGGTCATGAGTCATGGTTTGTAATGGTCACAGCCCTGCTTTATCATCACTTTTTCATTCTCTGACTCATTCTTTGTCCTTATGACTCATTCTCCATTTTATGACTCATTCTGCATAGGATTTGTTCTATTTTTCAAAATTGCTCAGTCATTACCCCTGAAGCACAGCACATTCATTCCATTCCCCCCCTTCATTGCCCTCTTCATTGCCCTCTTCATTGCCCTACTCATTGCCTGGAGTGTTGCTTTGCATACACAGACGTACGCAGGTACTATACTCTATATAAAACCCTGTACTTTAGCTACAGAGCAATCAACTTATCCAGTTCACCATTTCATGTCCAGTTCTCTCTGAAGCCTCAGTTGGCTTCGCATTTTTCATCTTTCCACGTCTTCTTGGACCTTGTTCACCTGGAACACTGTCCCACTGCTATTCTATCCATTCAGTCCAGTCCATCATCTTTGCTGCCCTCTTTCTTCGTCCTCCAACACAGCTAGGTCACTCTAGACTTAGTTGTGCTCATCTATCATCTATCCTCCAAGCTAAACCCCTCACACTCGAAGTGTGTGGTGCACTACCAAGGGTCAGGCCACCCAACTGAACAACTACTGTACCCAGTGCTTCTCAGCATAAGGACCACTGAGCAGTAGCATTGCTAGGTTTGTTGTTTTGTTGTGGTTTACAACTGATCAGCAACGAAGATCGACAGCGGGGTGCCTGAGGTGGGGTAGTATGCAATCTGTGGGTGCCAGGGTAATCTGAAACAGTATCAGTACCTATCAGGTACAGGTGCCCGCATGTGTGATGAACCCGCGTGATCGCCCACCACAGCGTCAGCTTGGAGGTTGTGCTAGCAGGCTTCTTGCCAAAGTCGAACTTCAGTGGGGTAGGTGCGGACGGAGCAGAAGCCGGGGCAGCGGCGCTTGAGGGTGCCCCAAATATTGACAGTGTGTTAACGGTGCTTGAGGTTGCCCCAAATATCAACAGTGGGTTGGCTTGTGCCGATGTAGAAGTTGTAGCCAAGGAAAGTAATATACTGGGTTTGGCGAAGGGGAATGGCATTGGTTTGCTAGTTTCCGTGCTCGGTGTGGTAGGGGGTTGGTGGATACAGGAGCAGGTGCAGTGAACAGCGTCTGTGCAGGCGTGGGACCAAAATAAAATGAAGGAACTGTTGGAGGTGTGGTTGTTGCAGGTGCAGGTGTCGAGGGTGGGACTGGCTTGGCGAAGAAGTTGGGTATAGAGGGTGCGGATGTGGTGGTAGGTGCGGTGGTGGTAGTAGGAGGTTGTGTCGTGGGTGGGCCAAATGAGGATGCCTGCGCTGCAGGGGCTATTTGTAGAGTAGATGAGGTAGGGAATAGGCTGAGTTTGTTGGCAGCTGGAGCTGAGGCTGAAGGCGTAACACTTGCTGGTGTGGGAGACGCAGCAGCAGAACAGACCATGGAACTGAAACCGACCTTAAGGTGTGAGCGAAAATTCGCAATGGGCACATCATGGAGATAAGATTTACCTGCCATGTTCAGAGATAACCCAATGTTTGATGCTTCATGGACTCCATGACCATACACTAGAAAAGCGGCAAGACCAGCCGAGAATCCACTGCCAATAATATCAATACGGACAAAAACCCAGCTAAGAACATTCATCAGCAACCAATCGCTCCTGCAACCAACAAAAACGAACTGATTCAGGTTACAGAACATGTGCCTTGATTTAGTGTAGTGGTCGATGCAGTTAAGAGATTTTTGTTCAAATGCCTCCTCTGTACCATATGCATGGATCGATGCTGTTTTAATGAATGGCTCGGAGCATACAAGTCCGGTGATCACTCACTAAGTCCTGTGATGGCAGCCCCAACTCTATGCATGGATTGATGCTGTTTTAATGAATGACTCGGAGCATACAAGTCCAGTGATCACTCACTAAGTCCTGCGATGGCAGCTGCGAAGTGCCCAAAGACCAGTGATGAGTTGCACTTACTCTATGCTGACTCTTGATCAGAGTCCTGGTCCCTACGCCTGCATTTCCTAACATTGGATAAATGTCATCAAAATATGCAATATACGCACTGTAATAACAGTGAATTGTACTTACTTTGATCTTTCAAGGAATCAACTAATCCGACGATGCGCAAACAAACAAGTCAGTGTTTGACCTTATCGACGTCAAAATTATGGCCCGAAATTTACCGGACCTTACTCCAGACCAGACATAATGCATAATGTGTTGTCGTGAACATTCTGGCTGCAGCCTTGCAGCGACTGTTTTGACGTAGTTTGACTTACCCTTACATTCCTTAGGTTATGTTCGCATTTTTACTGCTTACATAATCATCTCTCTCTTACCTGGACTTTATACCTGTCTTTACCTGGTGGTTTCTGGTTTCCAGTTCTTGGTTGCTCCTCATTAGTTTGGGTTATTTAGTAGCATCCCCCGTTGTAGCTTCGTAGTTGTAGCTTCTTCAGCTCACTTCTTAGCTCCTGGAACACATTTATCCATTTGGTTTGGCAGTGACTTAGTTCCCCTCATTCTTTTCCTCTCTATCTCTTGAGCCAGAGCCTGGTCAGAAACCCTTTAGGGTCGAATGTGTCTACTCCTTAGATGTAGCAGCTAGACATAGCACTGACCCAACATATCTGCAAGCCTACTGCAGAGTTGTTACCCACAGCGTAATGTGTTTAGCAGCGGGTAGGCACGTGATAGTGCAGGTGAGACTTGTGTATTTATGGTTCATTCAATCCCATACATATATCTTGTCTGCCATCATGGACAGAAGATATGAGCAGCTGGAAGCTGTGCCCTTGAAAGAACCCAAGCATGAGTTAATGCGAGTGCCGAACAGAATCACCTCTCTTCTGTCCTTTCATTCATCATCATCCTTGTACTACTAGTAGGGTTCGCTAACCGCTATCCAGGTCAGACCCTCTACCTCTGGCTCCGAAATTGTTTTCCAAGATACCAAGACACATATGGTTATCCCCAGCTACAACAAAGGTACCAAGATCTGTGTATCCAACATTCCACCTCCCGCTTGCCCACCGGCTCCGAGTTACCCATGGGCTTCTCTTACCATTGGGTGAGTCATTTGTGCCGTCTGTCTTACCTGGCCTTCCTTATACTTTCTTAGGAAGTTCTAGGTGGTTTGCCTAATGATACTATTGTTGCTGGGCTGTTCGGTTTTGATGGATCGTTTAGGCACTTTTGGCTAAAATGGCAAAGGGGAACCCCCGGGTTTGGCTGCACCCACTGAATCTTTCACGATATGTTGATGCCAGTGGTACTGATCCTTCGAAACGGGATCAGTTACAGGTAAACCCTCTTTCGGATTCAGTGAACATTCTGGTATCTAACACACATCTGTAGATCGTGTACAATCATCAAGTATTTGATATAGCAGAACCATTCATGGATGCATTTTGTAATGGTACACTCAAGCGCGTGCCTTCAGTGACAGAGCGAGAAGAGGACTTATCTTGGAGTACATAAGAGTGTATTGGTGCCTTATGTGATCTCGACAACCTTTCAGGACCTCAGGAGGCACTGGCACAATACAGTGAGTTGTCGCTGAATATGAACTGAATAGAATATATCTTATATGTGTAACACAGCCAGAAAACGATCCTTATAAGTTGAGCACTGCACTTCTGGATCTGTACTTTGGCATGCGGCAGTCTGTCTGACCGTGGTTCGACAATGACTGGGGCGAGTAAGTGATCCGGTAAAGGATTACCCGTGAATACATTGATAACGAAGACATCTAACAATGTCTATGGACTCAGTGTTAGTATTAGCGCCACACTTATTGACAGTCCTTCTGTTACTACGATCCAATATGTATCTTCCACCTCTCATACAGGGATACCCTCGGGCCTCGGAAGTGCCGAAATTTGAATTGCCACATTACTCCGATTAAAAGCTCCCATAAAATTTTGGACACGTTACATGTTATAAGTATAATCTGTAACTTTAGAGCCCAAGCCGCATACTAAATCACCACGCCAGAATGTCGTTATCAGCACTCCCATCACCAACTCATTATGGTGTCGGGATCTCTCTTCATGATGTTGTTAGCAGAAACACTAGTAAGCTTGAGGATTGCGATCCCTTTTTGAAGCTAGAAAGCACTGGGCACACTTGAGAGATGCAGACGTTCATGGTAAGTGGATCTCCTTGTTTCTCACCTAGCTGAAAATATGTAAGATGTTTTTTTTCTAAGATGTCGCTAGACGGAATTGCCATGAGTCAAGATGAACAAGATATGCTATTCACCCAATACACTGTCAATACAGTAATTTCAAGCTATCTCACAGCACAGAATCGAGTCCACCAGTACACTCAACTATTGAAACTCTTGAGACGTGAGGAAGATGAGTGGGCCGAGAAAGTTCTGAAGGTGAGCCATGTTATGCTGGACTACCAGCCTTTGTTGTCACTTCTGCCAGGGGTGCAGGGCTGATTACATTACTCAAAACCTTCGAGTAAGCCGCTGTATTTTATTATCTTAGTCACCGTAACTTGTTGCTCATCTTCTCACTACTTTTTATTTACATATATAGCCTGATGTGACGATTCTAAAATCGGGAGATGGGTACCTGGGAAACAATTAAGGTTAATTGCCTGAAGGAACTTGCAATGTTCTGGGAACTCAGAGAAGTTTTGATTAATCATGGTTAACGTTGGCTCAAAGACTGCATCAAGAATAGCAGGAACTTGAAGAGTCAACAAAGGCTGCAATTGCAAGATGGGTGGGTGAACAAGTGGGGCATTTGACATTCTATGCACTTACCCCGAGACGACTCGTAATGGTAGCCATCACGTTCAGCACCTCAGCATCTTGTGCAGTCAGTACATTGTGGTTGTAGTCACTAAGAATTTCATCCAGTAGTGGCAGCATGAAACTCGTATTCACGTGTTCAAGATTCTAAGCCTTCTTGATATGTCTCCATCAGTTTTAAGATTTCCTTAACAGTGTGCAGCTGCCGTATCTTTGGCGTCTTAGTGGCAATGGTGCTTAATGAATGGAGATGAGATATGACACATAAAGGAATGGGGAGGGGTGAACCACGGACCTTCTCGAGCTACAATCTCACTGATTATGCCACTGACCGCCTTATACAGACCCAGCATGTCCAAAAAGACCCGTCCTATCTGGGTAGGTAGAAGCTGCCGATGGATAGACAAGCAGACATGTTCATCTTGAGGACATTGGACAAAATCTTGATATTATCAAGGTTGCTTAGGACATCCATATTCTGTGCCGCTTGAGCCATGAGTGAATCCCACTGAGAAAACCATGAGCAAAGGACTTTCTTGCTGAAAAAAGGAGTGGTACACACAGTGTTATTTGGTAGCTCCATCAGCTTAGCAATGAGCTTCTCCTGCTGAGGTTTGTTGGGCTGTGCAGAAATTATGTAACTGACGGCCTCATAGAAAGTGTGTACCTGTTGGAAGAATTAAGAAAGCGTACCCAAACAAGATCACGCGGCATACCTGCTGAGGTGAC
Organism: Suillus lakei; assembly: GCA_016628065.1. Classification (NCBI taxonomy): domain Eukaryota; kingdom Fungi; phylum Basidiomycota; class Agaricomycetes; order Boletales; family Suillaceae; genus Suillus; species Suillus lakei. Next base: position 26,504 of record JABBWA010000230.1, on the reverse strand, counting down.
AGGTTGACAGTGATGCGATGAAGTAGCTGCAATATCTCATCTATGAATGGCTCCTGTTCTTCCGATTGTTGCATGACAAAATACCTCCTGCACTTCTGAGCAATCTTGATGAACATGTCGCACACCATGTCTTGAACCTGGAGGTATTGTGCAGATGTGGTCAGAGTGATATTATTGCAGCAATAGGCTCTTTACTTTCATGGGTCTTGTGCATGAACTCGAACAACTTGTTGACGACTGTCTTGAGAAATTTCCAATGTGCCTTTAAGAAGCGCGGATACCGACCGATGATATACATGATATCTGAGGCGATGACAGCTTTATTGTCTTTCCCTCATTTGGTTTCGCACAACCCTAGGAGGTCCTTGATGATGGTAACAAGGAAGCATTTTTTTGGTCTCTTTGTCTGTGGATTGGGAGAGGAGTTTCGAGTGGATGTGGTGGTTAAGAAAATAGCACTTACTCATGGCACCTGATATGCTTCTAATGGCCCAGCATAGCGTGTTCAAGTTCTGCCAACTCCATTCCGAACCATCGACTTGCTGTGCAAGTTTTTCTTGGTGTCTTGCTTGTCATAAGACCAAGGAAATATGACAAGTTAACCATGCCACCAGTCTAGTCGATCTCGCGCATGCAGTCGGCGAAGTGAGGGAAGATGTTCATGAGACTGATGAATTCGGCTTCATCACCCATGGCCTCGAGGTGCTTAGCGACCTCAAAAGCGACAACACCATCGTGACTGTAACCAGATATGGCATAAGGACCAATAGTTTGAGTCCTCTTTAATGCAGCAGCATAGGCGGACACCATTTCATCTGCGGATGTAAAGAAAGGGTGGCCTGGCTCGAAGCTGTGAGCATGGAGAGCATGAAAAGGACGTTCATTCTGGAAGTACCTGGTGAGGTTGACGGAAAACATAGTAGTATGCATCATGCAGATAAATAACGAGGGACTAACGTAGGAAGTGACCATCATACATACCAATATGGTTTCAAACACTCCGAGTTGCTTCTGGTAAAAAAAAAGATATTTCACAATTATGTGGAAATATGGTGAGTAGTGAAGGAACCGCAGGCTGAAAGTAAACATTCAAGTACAGGTACTACTAGGTATAAGGCTGAATTACAGAAGTGAGTTAGAAAGATACGTAGTTGTCTTCCTCATCATTGTTCTCATTCTCGCCATATTCCATCTCCCCATCATCCAGGTCGTCAATACATTCATCATCATTGTCACACTCCTGTTCGTCTACTATGTCTTCGTTGTCGTCGTTGTCGTCGTCATCGTCATCTTCATCCTCCCCTCCTCTGTCATCACCCTTGTAGGGTTGAACACCACACCCCACATCATTATCGTTATCAACCTCATCCGATTCCAGGCTATCCACAAGGTCCACGTCGGCACAGTCTCTTGCGATCTCCCGCAGGATGGTAGGATGCCCAATCCCATAGTGTGTATAGCAGATAAACATATCTCAGTCGACAAATCTGAGCGATCATCAACAGTTCAAGTAACGTGAACAGGATGAAAGGTCACACTTACATGCCAACATAGTATCCTTCCCAGTCGTCCAATTCACCACATTGACGTCCAAAGGACTTTCCGTAGCGAAGGGAGGCAGTCCCACAATCAGAAGAAAATGCGGGAATCAAATGCGCACTTCGGATGACCTGACTGGGGTTGAGGAACACAAATGCATCGTGGTCAGACTCTTCGACGAAAGCGACCTTCGGAAGTCGAGCGTGATTCATCCCCAATTGGTGGTCGGTCAAAGGCGCCAGCCATCTGACATACAGAACCTCAACTTGGCACTTTTTGATCGAACCTTTGTTATTGAGCCACACATCCATGTGATAGATGCCCAGAACGTGGGCATACCAGTATGGATGTCGGGGCCGTGTTTCACCAGATGAGACCATAATGTCGGGGTGTGTCCGAGTATTAATGGTGTTGTACTCTTGTCGAAGGTTGTAAGTTGTATAATGAACCTGTTAATTCAGCGAAGGATTGCGTGCTAGTAAAACTTAAGATCTGTGTGACATACCTGCATTGTTTGGACGGAATATAGTCTGTTATCTGAGATGATAACCAAATTATGCTCGTCATCTGTGAAAGTATGGTCACAATAGGTGACATCTAAGTTTCGAAGTCGGTATAGTATGTGATCCTTCAGTTTTGGTATGAACACCTGCGTATGATTGTGAGTAAGGTGAACAATGAGGAGAGCAGCACCTACTGCTACAGCTGGATCATTAGCATGATCTCGAAGAAATTTAAATATATCCAACGGATTGTTACGGCTAAGTGTCGGTATATAGTGATGGTCCTTCAAGTTGAACCCTCCAGACAAGTCAACTGGTGGCTGTTCCCAAGCGTACAAAGTGTGCCCTGCTTCTGCTACTCGCCGAAGGACTTGACAACGACACTCATGCTTAGCAAGTTGAGTGGGGGTGTCTAATTTACTGGTTAGTGGATAGAAAGCTTTCAGTGCTCGATGCGCCAACTCTCCCTGGTCAGAAGTCAAATTGAGATGAGACGCTATAACAGAGATGCACGTACAATCTGCAATGTAAATGAGTCTATTGTCCCAAAGAGCTGGATTGACCGTAGATAATCACCCATGGCATGAAATTTATAAGTGTTCAAATTAAATTTCTTAACCTTTCTGCCGCTACTCCCAGCATCTGTGTTATCTGAATCTGAATGCCCACGTGCAGCCTTGTGTTTGCGAACATCCCTTTCTTTTGGTAACTCCACCATAGGGAAAGCGGCACATGTGAAATCCCAGAACTTGCGCAACTGATGGCACAGCCTCTTGAACGTCTGATCTAGTATTGACAGAGTGGTGTCGGAATGCATCCTTAGTTTGGCGAGGGCATGCCATTACATGAACCTGTACAAAAGTGTTTGTACAATAGCGTCGTGGTCTTCTGGGAAAAGCCCTTCAAAGACTGGCATCGCACACTGAGATATAATATCAATAACACGTTGTCACCAACTGAACAAGCAAGACGAACCTGCAGAATGTCCTCGAAGTCTCGTGCTGCAAGCTTCTTCATTTCTGAGGTATTATTTGCAAATTTGCGAATGACCCCATTACCATATGACGGGACCTGATGAAATCTATGTTTGATGCACTCACTTTCAAATCAGCAATGAGAATGGTGCACGACGAACCTGTAGTCAAGATATGCAACCAGGCGGTCACCACCGGGAAGTGCGTAAAGTAGCCAGATAAGGTGTGTAAACAATGCCTTCCACGTACCAAGCTCACATTCATGCATGAAATCAACTACAAGCATGCAGAAGGTATCAAATCCGAGGGGTCCAAGTTTTTCTGCAAAAGTGTTCTGGTTGAAAATCAGGTACTAATTGTAAGAAGGTTGATTCCAAACACTCACTACTGTTGGCACCCAGGACCCTTCTCCAATAGTTGCCTGCACCTTTGAGCTATTAACTGTATATCCTGACCTATAGATGAATCCGCGGGCCTTAATTACACTCTCCAGACAGTAGGTCCTAAGGTTGGTTATGTGATCTTGCATGTCTCTAAACAGGCCTAGGAGGTCGAATGACACTTTCGGCACGAGACAACGTGGACATGGGCAAGAGCCCATGTCTTTGATTGTCGCTATCAAAACCCTGAAGTGTTGATTAGTACATTATAAGACCCGAAGAAAATGAGTGCACTTTTCTGGATAATCGGCCGAGTAAGTGAAGATGCGGGGAAATATGTACCCTTCTAAGTATTCCATCCGGACACTGGAGCACAATTCCATGATGATATGCATGAAGGAACTCCACATCCAGTAGATGTTTCCAACATGCGTGAAATAAGTCTCTCCGGCAATGTGCATAAAGCGCTGCCATGCCGCTTTTTGATATCTGCGGTAGGCTGCTGAAGACATCCTTAACATTATCCAGAAGCTAAAAGTACAGTGTGAGAAGTATACAAATTGACGGGAGACAATGACCCACCGAAGGTAGAAATCCAACAAGATGGCATGCACTGGATTTGGGTGCTGAGCGTGCATACTTGGTGAGATTTCCAAAGTAAAGGTAAAGGGGCCAAGCCTTGGCCATTCCGAAGGTTGCTAGATGAGTTGCGTCTGAAAAGAACATAAGTCCAGCAATAATGCGTTCGAGTGAGCAGCCAGGTTCCCTCGGCTGCCTCTGCAAGTCGTCCTGAGCTTCTAGCCAGGAGTCCAAGGTATATAACTCATCAAAGATGTGCTCTTGATGGCCATCCAGAGGATCCTTCCACAGGCGCTTGAAGGGGAAAAGATGGAATGCGTTGGCTTGAATGTCGGTGAATGCAGAGTGAATTACTGATACGAGCGGCTGATAATGAAATCCAGGAATGACATATGGCTCGGACTGGTCATCTTTTGACTTTGTAGGGATATCAAGGGTGATGTCCGTCTCTAACCAGTCATCTGGGAAATTAACTGCCCCCTTCCCTCCGCCACCGTCCAACATGCGCAGACTCCTCGTCACTGAAAATCCATCCAGGTCCCTGGGATCAAAGTCCTTCACCTGAATCACATCTTTAACAAGACGCGTTACCTCAGCCTCCGATTTTTGATGACTGCCGGAGTTCATCTATGTAGCTCTGCTTAGCATTTCACCACTACAGTTCAAGCTGTTCATGGATAGTATCATCTGGGCGATTAAGCACACAATGCATGACATTGCTGTCACTGGACTTAACTGTGAGCACTTACTAGGGCTGTTCACCGTACGCCGTACGACGGGACTTTACGGGGCCGTAATACGGTCGCCGTACCCGTACCGTTGGTTGTTTCAACCTTGAGTTGACGGGACGGGGTACGGTGTCGTGAACATTCTGTCCACAGCCCTGCAGAGGCCTAATTCACGGAGTACGTCGAAAGCCCAGTTATCCGGACATCAGACCAGTCACTCCAGTCATCTCCGATGAAACCCGCTCAAACCCGACGCTTTCCCGCGCTCTCCGAGCCTCGGACCCGCTGGAGATGCACCGGACCCGCTCGCATACCTTTGGAAACCTGTCCATCCTATGTCCTGTCCGTTCCGTCCAACCCCACTGGTGCGTAGTAGCTTGTTTCCCATGACTGATGCAGTATACAGCGTTATTACCTGTGTTCTCACACGTCTGCAGTGCCTCATGTCAGTTTACATATCTCCGGACCCGATGTTTTCCTGTTTTTGATATTCCGGATTTCTACGTAGCTAGTTATATAGGACTGGTAGTACGACCAAGCACTCTTTACTTTACTGTAGGTGGGACTTCCCATCTACTTGGTCACATACCTGTCATTACCTGTTACCTGGCTGAATATACCTGGTTCTCACCCGTTCCGCACCCGCTTCGCACCCGAAACCCTTGTCACTCGTTTCCATTGACCTTCCCTTGTTTCCGGACATAGTCCGACGCTTTCCGAACCCGTTCCCTTGCTATTATCCATAACCCAACAACCCAAAGCTCCGGACCCGCTTTTCCCGCGCTTTGGACTTGGTAGATTACCTTCGGACCCGACATTTTGACCTTCGGACTTGGTCCGCATACCTTCGGACTTGTTCCTTTACCTTTCCGTGACCTTAGACACTAACTTTCAGACTTATATCAGTAGCAGACCCCTTTAGGGTCGAACGTTCTTGTCTTGCAAGAGAAGCAGCAGGCATAGCATTCACCCAACAATATATCCGCCTACTGCGGAGTTGTTTCCCACAACGGGTATAAAGGCCCTGTATTTTGCCGTATTTGTACGGTCGTATACGGCCGTATTACGGTGTAACTTATACATGCAGTAGCCGCATGTCTTATTTCACAACAAGTCATTCCGGACCTGATCCTCACACTATGGAGATCCTCAAAGTACTGCCAGTGGTATGTTCTCTACTATAATCTCTAATCAACCCCACTCTAACATGTTCTATGTCATGTCCAGATCATATATTCTTTGATTACTTTGCCCCGATCGGTACAAGAAGCGATCGAATGTGACAATAGATGAATTCGAGCACTACTTGAAGCTCCCGCAGGAGGATTTCGATACTTGTGACCCCATTCAGTGGTGGGCAGGTCGTCGTGCACAATTTCCCAACCTTTCTCGTCTCGCGCGTGATGTTCTTGCAATCCCTGGTGAGTGTATAGCCTATCTAAAACATTCGTAGTATTTAATTATTGTCTTCGCACTATTTGCAGGGTCTGCTGTTGCCGTTGAACGTATTTTTTCTGGGGGTCGGGACACAGTCTCTATGCGGTGTGCAAGCCTCAAGCCCGAGACAATCAGGACGCTAATGTTGGTGAAGGCAAAGCTTCGTTTGGCTCGTGCTGCAGTCCAAGACCTCGTTTAATGTACCGTATGTACCGTATACTACCGTATACGGCCGTAAAGCACACCGTACCGTACCGTCAGCATATTTTTTTTCATCCGTAATAGACGGTTATGTTTTAGCTTCATACGGCGGCACACCGTATACGGTACGGTGAACAGCCCTAGCACTTACTCTTCGCGGACATGGAGAGTACAGTGGCTCAAAAAACTGTCCACATGTTTGCGCTATTTTGACTGTTTACATCATTGTACAAGAATGGATAGGTATTCCCAGGACATCCTGCCATGGCCTGGGAGTACTACATCAGGGCTTCAAAATGAGCCCTCACCCGTGGGAATTGGTGGTCATATGGTGGCACTATGAGGTTTGCAAAATGATGACTCATGTGGACAGTTTTTTGAGGCTAGATTGAAACTATATAAATTAATGGTTATGACACCATAAAGTCATACCATTATTAAATAAATTATAATGTGGTGTCATTATGGCATTATTAAACCTATCTCTCACTATATAATGAAGGGAGTCTCATGTATGATAGTCATAATCACCATGAAAGCCATCTCCTCTGCTCAAAGGGATAACATCCTCTCTCTCTCTACTGCTGGCCTCTCTGCTCGTCAAATAGCATCTAGAACTGGTGTATGCAAGTCTACTGTGGCCAAGCTCACCAAAGAATGTCACCCAGACAAAGAAAACTCTAGTGGAGGTCGTCCATCCAAACTCACCTCTACTGATAGGAGGGCCATTATTCAGCATATTACTACAGGAAAGGCTGACAATGCTGTCCAAGTCACTCATCACATCAATTCCATCATCACTACCCCTGTATCTTCACAAACTGTGAGAAATGTTCTCAAGGCAGCCAACCTCAAGGCTGTAACAAAGAAGAAGAAGCCTCTCCTTTCTATCAGTCATAGAAAAAGAAGACTGGACTTTGCCCTGGCCCATCAAAACTGGACTGTAGAGGACTGGAAGCGTGTCATATGGTCAGATGAGACTAAAATCAACAGGATTGGGTCAGATGGAAAGGTATATGTGTGGAAAAAGAAGGGGGGGCCTCTAACAGACAGAGAGATTAATGGGACACTCAAGTTTGGAGGAGGTTCTCTGATGGTATGGGGGTGTATGGGGTGGAATGGTGTAGGAATGCTTGCAGAGGTTGAGGGGAGGATGGATGCTGAGCAGTATGTGGACATTCTCAACCACCACTTGCTGCCTAGCATGGCAGAATCAGGAATTGATGAAGAAGATATCATTTTCCAACAGGATAATGATCCCAAGCATACATCCAGGAGAGCCAGAGAATGGTTTGAAGAACATAATATTCATCTCCTTGACTGGCCAGCACAGTCCCCTGATGTCAATGTCATTGAACACCTCTGGGGAATACTCAAAAAGAAGCTTATAGCCTATGAACACCCCCCTAAAGGAGTATGGGAGTTATGGGAGAGAGTGGTGGTAGAGTGGGGACAGATTACAGCAGAGGACTGTCAGAAGTTGATTGAAAGTATGCCTAGAAGGATAGAGGCAGTAATCAAGGCCAAGGGAGGCCACACAAAGTACTAGAATACCTGATTTCCTATGTAAAATATCTGAGTCAAAAAACTGTCCACATGAGTCATCGTTTTGCAAACCACATAGTGCCACCATATGACCACCAATTCCCACGGGTAAGGGCTCATTTTGAAGCCCTGATGTAGTACTCCCAGGCCATGGTAGGATGTCCTGGGAATACCTATCCATTCTTGTACAATGATGTAAACAGTCAAAATAGCGCAAACATGCGGACAGTTTTTTGAGCCACTGTATGCAAAAACAGTTTCTTTTAGCGTACCTTGAGCTGGTTTTCAATTGTGCGGGTGTAGAAACTTCCGTCAGCAATGTGTTTTTCCAATGCTGTGATGGACCACAGGAGTAGTTTGAAAGTTTTTAGGTCTTCTCCTTGCATGCATGTTCCAGCTGGCTATGACGAACCAGATCCAGCCACCCGTGTTTGATCCTGCGCAGTACCATCTCAAATCATGTTTCACTTTCCTTTCCTGAGAACGTGGACAGTTTTGTCGATATCTAATGTATTAGTGTGTGGGCCAGGCAATACAAGGAAGTAGTATATATCTGTTAAATAGATGGACTCTTGAACGGGGCTGAGATTCTATTTGGTGCTAATAGAAATATGGTTTGTTGTCTGGAAAGGCCCTGACAAGCCTTGAAAAGCTTACCAAAACAAGGAAGAATGAGAATAGTTGACAGTGTTGAGAGGAGTGCACTGCTATCCCTTGTGTGTTGCGATGCTCCATGTCACGACTTTGTGGTGGACTTTAATGGTATTCTACATTTGTTGAGTAGTGCCAAAGCTACTTCATGCAAGAAGGTCATGGATAACATCAGATAATGTCATAATTTAGAAGAAAAAAGGAGACAGTAAACAACGTTGAGAAGAGTGCGCTGCCATCACTTGTGTGCTGCGATGGCGCCGTGTCACGACTTTGTGGTGGACTTTAATGGTATTCTACATTTGTTGAGCAGTGCCAAAGCTACTTCATGCAAGAAGGTCATGGATAACATCAGATAATGTCATAATTTAGAAGAAAAAAGGAGACAGTAAACAACGTTGAGAAGAGTGCGCCGCCATCCCTTGTGTGTTACGATGGCGCCGTGTCACGACTTCTTGGTAGACTTTAATGGTGTTCTACATTTGTTGAGCAGTGCCAAAGCTACTTCATGCGAGAATGTCTTGAATAAGGTCGTAATTCAAAACATAAATAAAGCAAAATGACAATGTTCAAAATAATCGGAACGAGTATGCTACCACCCCTCATCTGCTGCAATGGAGGAATGTGATGACATCGTTGTGGACTGCTCATGTTACTCTGCATTTACAGGGATCGATCACCATGTATCTACAACTCAAATTTCTCGTAGTATATATGATATTATTTGGTAGAAGCAGAATTGTATCCTTCTATAGTTCCCACGGCTACATTATCAAGGAATCATGCGTTCACTGATGATGGTGGTGGTCTTAGGGGACCTTCGAGTTGACCAGGCATGCAATCTACATTTTCCGCCGACAAATACAGCAAAAACTAGTCCATGAGAGGATGCACGAATATACAACATTGTAGTGCATCATCGCAAAAGAAAATATAGAGGTTGATCTGCTAGCGATAAATTTTGCAGATTAACCATCGAGGTGTCCGAATCGCAGGGGTTTGGCCAGTTTTAACAGTTATGTATATGAGTGGTAGCACACAGTTGTACAGTAGAGAATGAACATGTACACGCTCGCCCCAACTAAGTAAACAGGTATGTCGAATGCATGGTAACTATGGGGTAGCTCCGTAGGAGCCTTGAAAATCCAGAGAACATGAGTGCAGTGGTTAACAAAGGACTAACCAATGGATAAACACGTAAATCGCGGGCCAGAAATGGTGTGAGATGAGTAGATAAGACGATCTCCTGAACTATGTGCTACAGCTGCTGAGAAAAATAGATGCTGCTCCTTCAGGAGCAGGCAAAATGATAAATGGAGCGAGGAGATAGTGTGAATTCGTGAACCATCGATAGGCGTAAATGCCGGTACTATTTCGTTAGGAAAGGGAGATGACCATGTTGCGGCGAATCTAGGTATTGGGATGGAATGTGTGTGATGTCGTGTTGAGCGTAGAGGCAGGTCGTAGATGGAAGACGCGGCAACGATTCCTTCGACGATCTTCCAGAGGCGTGGTCGTTAAACTCAAGCTCATGAGAGCTACTATAGCAGCCTGGATTGCTTGAGGTGCCTGCGTACGACCATATCTCGCACTACCATAGTGTCAGCATATTTGATTGGAAGTACCACATTGGACTTACCACTGGCGAGAATACCAGCAGTCGTAGTTGTGTCCTGCGTTACAAAGCCAAGTTCAAGAGTCGTAAATAGAATCGAGATGAAGGAGCATACTGTAACAGTCGTGCAAAAACCATAAAATTTCCGTGGGAGCGGTGAATATTCTCGATGTATCGCGCTAAACTTGCTTCGGAAGTCTGCGACAAAGATCAGTGGCTGAGCCAAGCGAAGACAGTCTGCTGACATTTTGAGGCCGTCTCCATGTCGTTAGGACGGTCTCCGTAGCTGCGAACGTATTTCGACAACCTTATCCCTGACGTGAGTTTCGCATCAAGTATGTCGCATTTATTCAGGAACAGAACAAGGTCAACGTTTGCAAGCAGTTTGTTTGAGCAGACGGCTTTCCATAGTAGCACGCTGTCCTCCTGTACAGAAATAGTAAGCCTAAAAAAGAACGATAGCATGACAGGTGACTGACAAGGCGGTTCACGCTGCGATCCTCAGCGAGAACTTGATCAAAGCTGGATATTGGCGCGAGGAAGATAATTGCATCAACTATGCGTAGTAGGTATTGAGCAGACTGCCCGTGAAACAAACTGAGGACGGACCATCATCAAAGAAAGGTACCCATGTTGCTAAACGGTGGGATTTAGCGTCTGCTGACATTGAACACGAATACACTTCTCACCTCTCTGCAAAGAAAACACGTGTCGGAAAAGTCTGAGCGTGGGATGAGAGAAGCAAAGAGTACGTACCTGCGACCGGGAACCCCCAACGTCAACTATCCTCCATTCAGTACCACTTTCACGCCCAGCTACGGCCTCCATTTCACACCGATACTCCGAAACGCCAACCGTCTTCAGGCGCGCTCGAAGGACATCATCTGTATCAACGGTTAACTCAGTTCTTCGTTGCCAGAACACAAGAGTACTTCACCATCGTTTGGGGTGTAATTTAGGGCCGTGACACGATCCAAGTCGTTGAGGAAGCTAAGCCGACGATGTTTCAAGCGGAAATAGATGCAGGATGAGACCGAAGGCTTACAAGCCGGATGATTCTTCGAGGCGAATTTTTCTCCGCCGCAAAACCTCCCGAACAAGCCTGTCGTTCCAAAGAGCCATGATGTCATAGCTGCACGAGTTGATAACTTCTTGCGCTTCGTCTCGGGTCTGCATGCCCGTATTGCCTAATGAGACTGGTCGAGTGCGAGTACTCTTTGCGAGCGCTCCCTTCCATGTGGCTCCGGGTCGTACAAAGACTTCTTGAGCTTTCCATGAACGCTCACTACTTCGGCTGTGATGAGAGTGGTATGCACTGATAGCACTGCTTCCAATGATAGAAGCGGCCTCATCTTCGCTCGGAGGTATCAGTTTTGCAATGAGTAGTGCCTCGATATGACGCAGTGGAGTGAGGCGCATCTGCAACATTTCGAGCTCCTGGGGTATATTAGCTCCACCGTCATCGCTGTCTTCACCTCCACTATCAAGGGTAGGAAGTCGAAGGTCGGATAAGGCGTCGAGTATTGTCCGGACAGACCGCACAATGTTCAACTGTATGACGCTGCGCCAGAGTATCCGCTCTTCATGGAAGGCAGTGGGAGTGTACAGTTTTTGGAAGTCTAAGCAGAATGACTCAGTTTCACCCTGCCTGGCAGAGTTGTTCATACGCACGTCTTAGTGTCGTTGATTTACCTACCGTGAAATTATTATTATTGAAGTGAACGTAAACGATATTGACCTCGTCGGACATACCTGATTCACTTTGACCCAACAATAACAGTCTGACGATACCCTTCTTCTTCTGCGCCTGCTTCTCTGCTCGTATTGATTCATCTATTGCTTGGCTCACCCTGCGTGCCTCTGCTTCCTGAGCTTGCCTGATAACACGATCCTGCTCAGTCTCGTCTATTGGTGGCCTGAGAGCTTCGTCTAAAGGGTCAAAATCATGCGCAGATTTTGTAACTGCCCCAGACATGGCGAACTGTGGGATGCCAGGCTATGAAAATCACAGAAAGCAAGTGATGGAAGATAGTAACAGAGTTCTCTGGGCAAAGCTGGGTCCGGCAGCAATGCAGTAATTTGCCAGGCACAAGACGTACTGCAAATTATAGCCCTTGGCGAAGGTTGACGCCGGACATGCTCCTTTTGCCAGCAATACCTTCTGTGGGTTCTTGTTATTATAGCCTACCAATCGAGAAATCACCGGACCAGGCAAGCACCAACCTGGTTGGACCTGGTGCCTGTTTCTCAGCTTGGGCGTTACACGTGAACAACTTTCAGGTTAGTAACGAGATCCCTCCTTTTCACCAATCGCGGCATTACCATCAACGCATCACGGCCATGCCTTTTCCTGCTCTTTCATATCCGAGTCTGACTAGTCACTTGCCACTAGCGTTATCAGCATCATGCTACTCTCGCAGGCAGGCGCCTCTTAAAGATAGTATGCCATCCGACTGTGTGGCACACCGTGATCCCCCCTGGAATCCAGAACAACTTGCAAATCCTTGTAATACGGCTCAACTGAATACGCAGCGCCGCCTGCATTCGTGAGTACTTTCTGACCGACACACGGCTTTGCAGGCCTTTGCAGACCTTTCCTTGGGTTTTGCTGTACCTGATTATCCTCCAGGAATAGGTCCGTCTCCCAACGCGAGGCAGATACTTAAGGCACATATGCTACACAAGGCAACCCGTGCTCTCTTGGGCACCAAACTGGCATACCCTGGCATATTACTATTGGCACCTGCTTCAAACACATCACGCAAAGGGGGCCTTGTCGTGTATGGCTGCCACGACGTCAAATGGTGAAATCTGAACGGCAATTTCACATTGTCCGCTCTGTAAGAACTTTACTCGATGAGTGAAGCTCCTCCATTTCTCCGGTTCCTGAGCGTGGGTAAAGCTAACTAGATCCTTCTCACTCTTTCGATAGCAGTCCTCCCTGAAAGCTACCGCACGTCGTAAGAGCGTTTGAGGACTCCCTTTTTAGTCGGATTACCGCTCAAAAGCAAGGGCACGAGATATAGATATCCCGTGTCGCTTATAAAGCATATCCGATAGGCTTGTCCCTGTGGGTTCCGCAGCTTTAGACAGCCTATAGTGCGCTCCTCATCTCCGCCAGCCCAGCTAGGACAAGTGAAAGGCCATGATCTGCTAAGTATGATCCATCGGGCAATTCTCTGTAGTTCTCTACACATTCCGGACCGGAATTTCGAAGATTCCAAATCGAGACAACCTTGGCTGCCCGAGTCCCAAGGGGTCTCCACGTTCTCAGGGCGCAAGTCTTGTTTTCGGTGGCGATCCATCGCTGCGTCATGGAGTGATCAGTACGATCGTGCGCTCTGGCTGTCGAATCGTCGTCGCAGAACTGTCGCACCTCTGGACGTTATATTAATATGCCATCCAGGCCAGCCCATATATTTCTGTGAGTCCTACAAGGTCCTACAATTGAATCGCTGCAGCCGTGGCGTCATTTCCAGGAACTGATGATTCTATGGATCCAACTTAGATTGAGCGCTTCGCCTCTCCCGCGATTGTAGGTGTCACTCTTGAACATCTTGCCGTCGGTTATCTAATACCTTTCCCATCTTGGCAAAAATTTCGACGTTCCAGAAATGACTGATCAGAACTTGGCGTTTCGCGTGGGCAGGCTCCACAGAACCTCACACTGTTTTCGACTAGCAGCGAGAGATTCTGAGGCAGTGCCGACCTATCTAGATCGGAAATATAGGTACCATGAAACACCCATTGAGTCGTTCCTTATCGCTGACCATCTTGCCAAGGACAGCATTTCATTATCTACGTACGTAAACATATGGTTCCTGGCGCCTCGGATTATGTGAACTTAGTGACACGTTGCATCGACTGCTCCGCCGTGCTTGCTGCGCCGCGAAAAGCCGACGCTGTCTGGGCTTATATGCGAAGTTTCGCATTGGCGCGCTGGGAAGACCGTGCAGGCCACCGATTCAGGTCAGGCTCATAATCACGAAGGAATGACTGACTTCCATCTTTATGGTCTGGCAAGGGACGATGTACCAGGGTGGTCCAGGGAGTGCCAGGGGTCCTAGTGCAGTGGCTGGAGTCCTGGCTCCCAGTCTGTCCTCGATAGACAGGCGCCGTCTCCCGCTACATAGGTTTGGCCTTGGGTTTCCCTTGCGGTCCGTGCCCGATCCAACGACTGGGTCGAGTCTGATCAAGTCGATTCCGAAGAGCGCATCCTGTCACGATATACTCACGGCCCTGACAATGACATGGTGAAAGAGGATTGGCATGATAGATTCACATTCATTTGAAGTAGTGAATCAGCGACCTATCCAGGATTCCAGCATGCATAAGTTTGTATTGCCACAACGTAGTTTAAGTTTATCATTTTCACATCACATACACGGGTGCTATGGCAATGTATACAGTCGATTTACAGCAGTGTGTAAGTACTTCAAAGCAGGTTGAAAGACTTGCCGTTCTACCGGCACTTATAGCCTCGGGTGACAGGGGTCTCTTGCAGCTGGTGAGTCAATGATCAAGTTCACGCAAATTCGATTTCCATGTGCGAAACACTCAGCGCTGCAGCGCTGGCAATCTTCCATATAACCATCTGCCGTTTCTTTGGCTTCAAGTTGTGTTCCCTCTCCCCTGTGCTAGCACCGCGTGGCCGTAGACTATCTCTGGAGTTATCGTGTGATGTTGGGATCAAAATTAGATCTGGTGACTCTGCCTCTGCCTCCCTCCTCTTCATCTACGAATCCCCTAGTGTTGCGTCAGAACAACACGGATCCCGAAGCGAAATGGATAGTCCAGAAGTATGGAGGTACTAGTGTAGGCAAATTCGCAGTTAATATTGGTCGTGATATCGTATCGTAAGTTTTTGTTATGCTGCACTTTTGGGTGTGTTTATTTCGCCCTTTAGGAGCTATGTTAAGCAGCACAAAATAGCTGTCGTCTGTTCTGCACGGTCTGGGTCCGCGAAGGCTCTGGGAACTACCAATCTCCTGCTCAAAGCTGCTTCCGAGGCACGACAACGACATAAGTTATTCAATGGTTCCGGTACCATGACTCCATCGACAAATGACATCTTCAGGAGGTCATCAAAAACATCCCCCAACACCCCGATGCGCAGATCTTCGCCACCGCCTTCATCTCCATCTACGGGTGCATTGACACCACTGATAACACCCCAGACTGGCCAATCTCAACCGGAATTCAATGTCACCGTCGACCTTATACGGTCAGAGCACGTGAATGCTGCAAAAGCATCTATCAAAAACCCAGAGATTCTCCAAGAACTCGAGGCTGAAATAGACCGAGACTGCGACTGGCTTCACAATTTTTTGTTTGCTGCTCAGGTGCATTCATTCTATTGCACTGCACTGCCGCTCAGTGTCTCACCCAATGTTAATGTGTCTGTGGTTACTAGGTGATCAATGAAATATCACCACGTTCGCGGGATAGCATCATAGGTTTCGGCGAGCGATTAGGTTGTAAACTGATGACAGCCGTTCTCCGCGATCAAGTAGGTTTTTGGTAACAACAATACCTCAATGAGACTAATCCGCAGTCTACAGGGAATCGACGCAGAGTACGTATCGCTGGAAGACATCATCCCTGTATCCGAGGATAGCGAAACCATACCGGAAGGCTCCCTTGATCCAGCCTTTTATAATGGCGTGGCTGCTGCTGTCGGGGAACGCATCAAGGGATGCACACCTCGCGTACCCGTTGTCACCGGCTTCTTTGGCCACGTACCGGGTTCGCTTCTCCGGCAAGTCGGCCGAGGATACACAGATTTGCTCTCTGCTCTTCTAGCTGTTGGCCTCGAAGCATCAGAGCTACAGATATGGAAGGAAATTGACGGGATATTTACGGCGGATCCTCGAAAAGTGCCCACGGCACGATTAATACCTATTATATCGCCCGACGAAGCCGCTGAACTGACTTATTATGGCAGTGAAGTCGTACATCCATTCACGATGGAGCAGGTCAGAAGGGCTGTCATTGGATCTCAACTTGTGCTTATCCCTCAAATTGCAGGTCATTCGTCGAAAAATTCCAATAAGGATCAAAAATGTGGAAAACCCACTAGGCGGTGGCACAGTTATTCACCCAGACCCAGATGCTGAGGCACCACAAGACGATGGTCTCTGTGAAGCGCCAGTAGCAATGCTACAAGGCCTCCCTCAGTCCAACGACGAATTGCGTAGAAACAAGCGACTACCAACCGCCGTGACAATAAAAGAACGCATCGTTGTACTCAACGTCAATTCGAATCGAAAGAGTGTGTCTCACGGCTTCCTGGCTGGGATATTTGGAACCCTTGATCGGTTTGGCGTGGTCGTAGACCTCATTAGCACCAGCGAAGTACATGTCAGCATGGCTATCGAGGACAATCTGTCCAGGACGACTATGGATCGGCTGGTGGGGGAACTAAAGAAGAGTGGAACCGTGAGTACCCTTGATGACGCAGGCCCCTTAACCATTAACACAGGTCCCAGGTTTCCGTCCACCGTGAAATGGCCATTCTCTCTCTTGTTGGCCAACAGATGCGCAATCTAGTTGGCATATCAGGACGCATGTTTACTTCTCTTAGCCAGGGTAATGTGAATATCGAGATGATTAGCCAAGGCGCCAGCGAGATCAACATATCGTGTGTTATTGAGAGCCGTGATGCTGTGAAGGCACTCAATCTCATACATCAAAGTTGCTTACAAATAAAACCAGAGGGACCGAGAGGGCGAGGTTCGTTTACTTCGATTCTTAATGTTCATTTTTAAGGTTGACATGATTCGATAGTCGGACCATGGCTTTTCTAGCATGGGATGTAAAAAGCTAGAATCCTGCGTGATTCGGTTCAACACCGTTGACAGGACTTCAGCTCCATAGCATATCTTCATACCAAGCAAAATATGCACGGCAGACATGTTACGCACAAGCGATGAACTCGAACGAGGTTTAGTTTTGACAGGCAAAACCGACTATGGAGGTTTTCAGAAGTGAGTTTGTTACCTTGGTTTGGGCAGGCTTCGCCGGATGTTGGGTATGAACGGATGCTCTTTGTTCAAGATGCAGACACAAAGCGGGTAGAAGTCTTGTCCTAGGGATCCTCTATGTCCAGCAGGCCTTTTCTCCTTTTGAAGCTCGTACACATCGTCTTCTCCCCCAATCAGACGTAGCACTCGCCCCAAAGACGCCCAAACGGTGCTGTTGTCGTATCCAACCAAGGGCAAATGAACCAAGAGAACTCACAACAAGACACGAATAGAGCTTACCAGTGCTCTCGAGTGTATATCGTTCATCGTTTACGTAGCCAAAAACACTACACCAGCCAGTCGACGAGCATAATGACCAAGCGTACCCTCTCAGAAAGGAGGATATGGCCCAGGGTTCTTCAAGTTCTTTTGGAATTGTCCTATCCTGTACGTTCGATCCTGCGGAAGTAATTCGTCTGACTCTTATGTGCGCGCTCCACCCAGCGGAATGCACTCCACTAGCGCTCCCTATCAGTATGCGCTTAGCAGTCAGCTATCTGCGCGCTGTATGCCTATCTTCGTGTCTGGGCTCCATTCTTTGCAATGCTGAATATCCAACCGCCCAGCGAGACGGATCAGCGACGACACAATATCAGTGGTAAATGAGTCTCTCTATCCTTCTCTGAGTTCGAGCAACCGACCTACAGCGGCGGAGTTGCATTCGGTCCTCATCATCAGCAATGTACTTCCGAGCTGGTTGAGAGACGTTCATTTGACACCGAACCGTTCAGTCGGTGGTGAGCAATTCATCGAGATACCTCATAGCAGAGTTCAAATACATTGCCTTCCTCGCATCACCTCTCGATCTAGCTGGACCGCCAAATGGCACTCGCCACTGACTCTTCGGAAAGCTGTCCTCAACCTCCGTACAGATCCCTTCGCCAATGGGCAACTGTACGCTGTCCTTTCGAAACTTCGATGTCGGCGTGACGTTCAGACTATTTACCATAGCACCGAAGTAATACGGTTTGCCAATCTACAACTATTGAAGGCATCGTCCACAGGCCAATTTAAACAGAGTGAAATTTATATTAGACAACAGCAGAGGCTTCTTATTTCAACAGATGCCGATTCTGCATTACACATACATTCCCTCAAACTTCACTCCTGGTAGTACCCGTCCCACTCATTGATATTGACAAAGGGTCGTAGATAGTCCAGACTCCATGGTGTCCAATATCAACGATGTCGTACTAGTGGACATCTCTGAACACATTGATTGCTATGTCGAAGGCGGAATAGAAGTCGGGATGCCAAGACGCTATGGATGACCAGCTGTAGCCTAGCATAGTACTTGGGTTCGAGATCAGCTAGCAGCCAGAATGCAGCCGGTGACGTACGTGTCAAACATATTGCTATAAGCGCTCTACAACCAAGAACAGAACGTGAGCGAGTCGCAGGATTTGACAAACCAGTATACGTACCGGAAGTGCAACTCCAATGATAACATTGGTGATTGTGATAGCTTCCCGAAGCGCGTTACTCAATCATATCCATATCTCGAGAGCCAACTATTTCCACGCACTGAGGATACATGACATGTAAACCATGCCGTCGTGGTACAGGGTTACCACAATTCCGCTCCGAAAGTCTTGATAGTCATGAACCCTCTTATATACGGTAAGGATCAGTATTACTGCCAGGTTTTGGACGCGGTTGCGGGTGAGTAGGCCAATACAAAGCCTTGGGATAATCACTGACCGCTTTCGAACACCGCCAAGAACATGTATACGACCGCAGCATTGCGTGTGCTCTCGAAGTAACAGGTTCCTGGAGGGGGCTCCTCTGAGTCATATTAGAACGGCTGTAGTTCGTGAACACTAATGAACTCACCTCCTGGAATCAACATTTTAGGGCTGAGGTCTACTACAATGGCGGCGATGATTGCCAACTACGCAATAATCAAAAACTATGCTATAACTCCTGCTCTGCAGAACACGCACCACAGCATAAGCCAATAATCCGAT
Source organism: Suillus lakei (assembly GCA_016628065.1). Taxonomy (NCBI): domain Eukaryota; kingdom Fungi; phylum Basidiomycota; class Agaricomycetes; order Boletales; family Suillaceae; genus Suillus; species Suillus lakei. Next base: position 7,363 of record JABBWA010000230.1, on the reverse strand, counting down.
CAGCAGTCTTTTACTTTTTTGCCAGAATGCCCAGGTCCGAATAGCCAACAAGGCTGACAAGGAAGTATGATCCACTGCGCTCTCGACATGTATGTGGAACTCGCACCTTCCGCAGCAACGATACCTATGATGTGAATGACTGACGTTTACGTTTAAGTTGTTGAGCTGAATGAAAAATGAACTGTTGGTCACGTCGACTCACCATTTCCTTCCACAGTAGAGGCACACTTTGCCCATGCAATCAGTTCATCATAAAGATTATTCGCTATCCAAGCTTACCTGATTGCTGGAACGGAGTGCATCTAAGATAGACCCGTCAGAAATACACAAGAGAAGGAGCATCGGAGTGGGTCACTCGCCATATGCAGTCATTCCAACACCCACGAAAGGCAGATATCGAGAAATGATGAAGATGACGCGAGTTATATCCCATGGTTTGAACCAGGTCCATTCTACCTGTGGGGAGTGGTCAGAACAACACTCGCGGACAGACAGATATTTCCTCAACCTCTTCAGAAAAAGTGATGAAATAATCAAATACCTGTGACGTCGAAAGAGATATGATTGAGCTAGAAACATAAGTAATACATTTGACACTCACGAGGATTGCAAGACCGCCCACTAAGAAAATAATAGTCAGTGCGCCATTCAGTTTCGGACGATCCGCGGACACTCACAATTGGAGTACTATATCAAACATAAAGTAAACCTCGAGTTTATCAGAGTTACGCCGGCTTTTGCTCACCTTGACAGTCTGTAACTTCGCGAAGTCTGAGACTGACAGGGAAGACATATCAGGATGAGAGTTCAGTGTGCACCTTGTCTTTTGAAGGGAGCGATACCCCTGCGAGCATTAGTACTGAAGTAGGATGCTCGATCAGAATCAAATTGAAATTACCCAAGGCTAGTTGTTTTATTTAAGAGACCGATACAACACAGCCAGGAGCCAAAGGCGGTCGACATTCATCAGAGATCATTGTACCCAGTAAGTATTGTACCGGCGACGCAAGTGACACCACGATAGTACAACTATAGTACGTCACTGGTAAGTGGTTTATGCGTCAAGGATTGTAAAGGCATGTACAGCAAGACTCTGCAAGATCGTTGTTTGATGACTTTATGGTTTCATGAGTCCCGAAGCCCAAGGGCAGCAGCCAATCGGGTTATTTCTGCTACGGCAGTAGCGGGTTTTGTGGTGTCATGCTCGTAAAAACCTAATTTTTAGCCGAGACATGGAAAGGACTTCGATTGCCGGCCCTAAACACGGCTGTTTCTGTTTCTGGTGGTCTATTCCTGAGAAAATACAATCACAGGCTGTGATTCACAGCCAAATCACAGCTGGTGAAAATTGTTTATCGTTTAGCTGGCTCAATTCAACAATCTTGCAGTGACAGTGACTTAGCATTTCAGTAGTCGTTGAGGAATCTCCTTCCATCAAAATTTCAGAGCCATCCCTGCTAGTTCAACTACCCGTAAATCGTGTTACATTTCCACTTTCATCTCACGAGTCACAGGTCTTGACTTGGCCCGCAGTGGGACACTGAGATCTTTGATCATGGTGTAATTGAAATCAGTCAACTGGGTCTTGTGCACCGCACACTGAAATTTTGCGGTGTCTTACATGTCGATTTGATGATGCAACAAGTTTCACATCAGCGCCAGTACCTTCGGGTTTGGACTGGGCAACAGCCGCGCTACTCATGCAAAGCTTTCTAACAAAGGAATACTAGGAATGAGACGAGTCACGTCATGCCAGCCTATGGTAAATTCCCTCACAGGAACGAGGATATCGGGTTCTTCTTTAAACTGTCCTATCCTAACATCCTGACATATGTAAGGACAGAACATTCGATCCCGCGGAAGCAATTCCCATGCGCGCGCCTGAGCTCCACTTGCCCTCCGCGCTCCTGCCAGTGTGCGATATGCTTGTTTCCGCGTCTGCGTTCCACTCTTTGCATTGCAGAAAATCCAACCGCTCAGCGAGATGGATCAGTGCCGACGACACAACATTAGTGGTAGATGAGTCTCGCTATCCTTCTCTGAGTTCGAGCAACCCTTACCCTCCAGATACACAACTGATTCACAGCGGAAGAGCTGCATTCGCTCCTCCTCATCAGCAATGCACTTCCGAGCTGGTTGAAAGGCATTCATTTGACACCGAATCGTTTGGTCGGCGGTGAGCAATTCATCGAAATACCTCATACCGGAATTCAGGTCCATTGCCTCCCTCGCATCACCTCTCGATCTAGCTGGACCGCCAAATAGCACTCGCCACTGACTCTTCAGAAAGCTGTCCTCAACCTCCGCACAGATCCATTTGCCAATGGGCAACTGTACACTGTACTTTCGAAACTTCGATGTAGGCGACTTTAAACAGAGTGAAATTTATATTAGACGACAGCAGAGGCTTATTTCAACAGATGCCAGACATACATTCCGTCAAACTTCACTCCTGGTAGTACCCGTCCCACTCATTGACATCGACAAAGGTGGTAGATAGTCCACAGTGTCTAATATCTGCGATGACATGGACGTCTCGTGGACTCGTTCGCTGCTATGTCGAAGGCGGAATAGAAGTCGTGATGCCAGGACGCTATGAATGACCAGCTGTAGCCTAGCGCAGTGGGTTCGGGATTAGCTGGCAGCCAGAAGTGCAGTCGGTGACGTACGTGTCAAACATATTGCTATAGGCGCTCTGCAACCAAAAACAGAACGTGAGCGAGTCGCAGGATTTGACAGACCAGTATACGTACCGGAAATGCAGCTCCAATGATAATATTGACGATTGTGATAGCTTCCCGAAACGCGTTATTTAATTATATCCATATCTCGGGAGCCAACTATTTCCACGCACTGAGGATACATGACATGTAAACCATGCCGTCGTGGTACAGGGTTACCACAATTCCGCTCCGAAAGTCTCGATAATCGTGAACCCTCTTATATATGGTAAGGATCAGTATTACTGCCAGGTTTTGGTTGCGGTTGCGGGTGAGTAGGCCAATACAAAGCCTTGGGATAATCACTGACCGCTTTCGAACACCGCCAAGAACATGTATACGACCGCAGCATTGCGTGTGCTCTCGAAGTAACAGGTTCCTGGAGGGGGCTCCTCTGAGTCATATTAGAACGGCTGTAGTTCGTGAACACTAATGAACTCACCTCCTGGAATCAACATTTTAGGGCCGAGGTCTACTACAATGGCGGCGATAATTGCCAACTACGCAATAATAAAAATCCATGCTATAGCTCCTGCTCTGCAGAACACGCACCACAGCATAAGCCAATAACCCGATCAGCAGTCTTTTACTTTTTTGCCAGAATGCCCAGGTCCGAATAACCAACAAGGCTGACAAGGAAGTATGATCCACTGCGCTCTCGACATGTATGTGGAACTCGCACCTTCCGCAGCAACGATACCTATGATGTGAATGACTGACGTTTACGTTTAAGTTGTTGAGCTGAATGAAAAATGAACTGTTGGTCACGTCGACTCACCATTTCCTTCCACAGTAGAGGCACACTTTGCCCATGCAATCAGCTCATCATAAAGATTATTCGCTATCCAAGCTTACCTGATTGCTGGAACGGAGTGCATCTAAGATAGACCCGTCAGAAATACACAAGAGAAGGAGCATCGGAGTGGGTCACTCGCCATATGCAGTCATTCCAACACCCGCGAAAGGCAGATATCGAGAAATGATGAAGAAAACGCGAGTTACATCCCATGGTTTGAACCAGGTCCATTGTACCTGTGGGGGTGGTCAGAACAACACTCGCGAATGATAGATATTTCCTCGACCTCTTCGGGAAAAGTGATGAAATAATCAAATGCCTGCGACATCAAAAGAGACATTGAGCTAGAAACATAAGTAATACGTTTGATACTCACAAGGATTGCAAGACCGCCCACTAAGAAATAGTCAGTACGCTGTTCAGTTTTCGGACGATCCGCGGACACTCACAATTGGAGTACTATATCAAACATCATGAAGACCTCTAGTTCATCAGAGTCAAGCCGACCTTTGCTCACCTTGACAGTCTGTAACTTCGCGATATCTGAGACCAACAGGGAAGACATATCAGGATGGGAGATCAGTATGCGCCTTGTGGTACCTGCCTGCAAGTCCTGAATGGAGTGATACTGAGAGCGTTAGTACTTAAGTACTTAAGTATTCACCCCTAGATATTTTATTTTTAAGTCTCCAGACCGATACAACACAGCCAGAAGCCAAAGGCGTTTGATGCTACTATAGTTATGATACTGGTTGATGCGTCAAGCTTCGAGGATTGCAATGACAAGCGCTGTCTACCACCCCCGCCGCGGAAAATAATGCCTGTGCAACAAGACTCTGCAAGGTCGTTACTTGATGGCAGCACTACCGCAGCCAATCGGATTATTCTCTTTTGCTTACATAACATCACAGCCACTGATCCGACGGACTCGGATCTCGCAATTGCAGTTCCGATACTCAGTCACGGAGTCGTTGAGGAATCTCCTTCCATGAAAATTTCAGAGCCATCCTTGCTGGTTCAACTACCCGTAAATCGTGTAACATTTCCACCGTATTTGACTTTCATCTCACAGGCCTTATCTGTTTGACTTTGCACCACAGTGGGAATCAGTCAACTGACGACTATAATATGACATGTTGGGATTGACTATTATGCGGTTGGGCGGTGCGCAAAATAATGACAAGCCTTCTAGACTCATGTTTCAACTGGTTCTTGTGCACCGCACATTGAAATTTTGCTGTGTCTTATGATGGCGCAACAAGTTCCGCATATCAGTGAGGAATAAGGCACTGACCTATGCTAGTCTATGAGAAAAAATACCCTGGCAGTCATGATGAACTCGAGTGCGGCGTAGGGCTCGGTGAATAATTCACGGTCAATTTGTAACATTTGTTAGTAACATGGGGTGCTCCGGGACCATAGTTAACACAGGTTAATAACAATTCCTAACATTTGTGTTACAAACTTGTTAGAAATACGTTATTAACATTGTTAACAACAAAAATGCGGTTAACAATTGTTAAAAAGGTCGTCCGCAAGTCTAATAATTCCAATCTCCATCTCCATCTCCATCGTCGGTCACCATCGTGGCGGCCTGTGGAGACAACACAAATGATAGGTCCATGGAAACTACAGAAACTGGGTCAGTAGAGACCATATCTTTCAATGCCTTCGAGTTGATATCAATGTCAGGATGAATCTCGAAGGCAACAGCTTGAGCAGGCTGGCGTCTGTCTATCTCTGATTCCAACAGCTCGTCCTCAGCTTCGTCTTCATCATCCAAATTTACTATTCTGTCAACGTCTGGCACTGACTCATCGTCTGTGCTGCCAGTTTGGACAGCCCGTAGCACGCTCTCTTTGATGTTCCAGAACTTGATGACTGGACAATATTTTGACGGCACATAATCCTTGTTCTGATGTTTTGGCTGCCTCGTGTCAGGGAATCGAACCAGGTGATAGTCGAATTTGTGTGTTCGTCAGGCATGGAGTTGACAAGAACTGAAAATATCTTAAAGGAAATCAGAGTTTGGGTACCCTAGATGTAACAGAAGTCAATTACGAGTACAATGCAAGGCCTCGTAACTTATGTGGGTCCAATGCAAAGGCAACAAAGTAGACTTCATTAGTGAAGAACTCATGATACCATTTATTGATGATAGCCGTCACTTCACAAGCAAGAGATACTGCAAGTGACTTGGACATATTTTTGGACAAGAAAAGCTGGGCATTGTGAAGGTTCAAACACTTGAGTGTCACCTGTAACAATTGTGATATATGTCACTCAGCACCTTCACTCATGCGCTCCCAGACGAGATTTAGATACTAGATCATCATTACATCGTGCTGGCTGATGCTGGATGCTCTTGTATTTAATATATAATGTTAACAATTATTAACTAAACGTGCGTCTGACTTTCCCCGGTGTTATTAACCGGTTAATAACAGATGTTAATAATCAATGTTAGTAACATCCGTATTTCTCACCGAGCCCTAGTGCGGCGGTAACCACCGTTTTCAGTTAACAGCAAAATATGAACGAATGGAAAGAGTGCACCATACGTCGCGATGGTCCAGAAGTTGATAGTGGGCGCAGCAAGTTATGGCTGAATTTGGATATCATATGTTACTTGTAAAGTGTTAGCTCAAAGTAGTTGTCGAGTCTCGTTGACAGGGCGGCCAATGGGAACTGAGTTTAAAGGGGGTGAGGTAGCACCTCCTTCGGAATCCCACATCAATCTTCTACACGAATTTCATTCATTGCATTAAAGATAGTTACGCTCATTCGCTCGTTCTTTCTCGTGGATATCATTGACCCAACGAAGAGTGATACAAATTATGCATGAGTCTCGAAGTACTTGGGAACGGGGATGCACATTTAATTAAATGCGCGTAAGAATGGAGGGACCACGTACTCAGCGTAGACAAGTCGGTCTTTTGCGAATGCGACATCTAACTTATATCTTCAGGTAACCAACACCCTTTGCGAGAACTTCCATCCTCCCAATCAAACCTTAGTGTTTTTAGTCCACCCTTCCTTGTTCATTATCTGGCTAAACAGTTTTCATTGGCAAGACATAGTTTGGCTTGCCTTTTCGGACTTCGAACAGCGGCAGTGATTGAAGTGTATAGTGAGCTCCACAGGTGAGCGCACGAGCAGGTCACGAAATGTTGAACCAGCTTTCATCTCCCCCATTCGAAGTAATTTGGCCCTCTAGGCTGAGTACACGCCTTGCCAAGGCAGACGTCCATGCAAAAGAAATAGTAAGATGTTGCCCAATGCCTTCCAGATCGTCTCGTCGTCCTTGTTCTGCTCCTCGCTCGTTAGTCCGGGGAAGAATTGGATGGCTTCCACGAACCTCGTACGAGACTGCGCAGGATCTTGAAGCATCCTTCGCGTGGGCACTCCCGCTCTCGACCGAGCCTCATGATGCAAATGACTTCTTGCAGGTCCAGAGGTATCTCGCCTGACGCCATTGCTGCGGAAATTTGCGGCTCTCGAAAGAGTGAAGAGGACTGAAAGAAGTTTCAGGGTATTGACAAAGTTGAAGTACTCGAGGGAAATGCTTTTGATTTCGGCGAGTTGGATCGGGTCGAACAAGGAATCATTCCACAGGCTATTCTAGATGAGGTTGAGGTGGTTAATTACAATGGCGAGGATGAGGGATGGGACGAGGCAACATTAATGTCGTCGTTAGGAATGTCATACACATAGTCTACATAGCCTAGAGTTTTGCCGGTTCTGCCCCCACAACTATCTATTCCCTGCTCAGATAGCGCGTGACTATCATATACTCTCTCCCTTTGATGAACTTCGATATGGCGCTGAGGTTCATGCGTTAGCCAAT